>JAHZMU010002348.1:0-21678 GCA_027743725.1 Rambutsinella grinnellia | reverse complement strand
TGTTAAAGTCACATGTGCCGTTCCCATTTCACTCAAAACAAAGAGGGAGAAAAGCTTCATATTTACAAAAGACGAAAGTCAGGTACTTATGCTCCACTTTTGGGGGATAGAAAAAAATGCAAACAAGAAGTTAAGCCCTCCAGTTTCAGATTATTAAATGCGTTGCATCATCACACCAAAGTATGACATGGAAGGACTCTCTTTTGACATTTGTGCAAGCACACATAGTAAAAGCAAAGATATTCAAATGTGACTTGGCCCACAAAACCATGTGGAGTGCTTAATGCTTTGTTTACCATTTTTTATTAGAGTCAAACAAAAGCATTTCCTTTAAAATATTTCCAGTGCCCTCACTGCATTCACTTTCCCCTGAGCAAATACACTTTACCCCGACTTTTTTCCTGGATGTACATCATTTTACATGTTTTACAAACCTTTCTATTTGTCTCTACTCCCAAAGTTCCATCTTTTATCGTCTGCCTAGCTCAGCAAACAATTGGGAAGTCGCTGAATAAGAATAATAAAAAAGATGAAAAGAAGTTAATGGAAAGACAGGTTAATGTGATACTTTTCTGTCTGATCCTTGCTCCTTTTCTCCCACATGATTATTCTTATCGACTATACGCACACGTACGATAAGAAAGGAATAAAAAGAGAAAAGCTGATTTACACATAAAAAAGTGCTCCTACCACAAAAAAAAGTCGGGTATAAAAAGAATCCGATATTATTTGGGTTTTTTATCGTGATGATGATGCGAGTAGTGGCATGTCTATTACTAGATGAAATGTTGTTGATTTATCATCATCACCTTTTATACTAAATCTCGGTGAACAATACCAGCTTGTGGAAACGTGTATGAGTAACTATAAGGTTATTATTAGATATCGGCTTTTGGCGAAAGGTGAACCGTGTGAACTGTGATTTGACTTGATCGAGAACTCGTGTACTTTATCTTCACCTTTTATACGGCACATGCTGATTTCTCTTTTGACTTGAGTGTGAAAAGGTGGCTATAGGTATTGAGACGCATTATTTGGATTTGAGTGAGTCGGAGGGAACGAGCCACATGCCCCACCACACGGTGCTTAACTTTGATCGCTTCCCTTTATAAAGGGCATAATACTGCTCAGCAACTGCTCAACTGGATTGATGAGCTTTTCTTTTTCTCGTATATAAATCGGAAGAAAGGGCTTTCCCATAAGCTATTTCATTGAGTCGTATTGAGTCTGAACAAGGAGTCAGTCATTTGGGGTCTGTGGTCGGGAAAATATTTTCCCAAAGAGCAAGCTACCAACTGGGACCTGTTTTTTGTAAAGTTGGCAATATAATAAAAAAGCTCCTCATCCAATATGGGAATAAGATTGAATCAGTGAATTGAGAGGAGGTGAAATAGGCAAGAGAAAATGGATAAAAGGGGAACGAGGTGGTGAAAGGATGATTAATGATGGGGGACTTACATGGATTGTTACCTTCGGGCCACTCGCCTCCGAGTCCAGGTCCAGAACCTTTGTTGGCCGACTTGGTCGAGCGGATTTGTGACTTGTCCACTGTGTTCAAGTTCGAGCTGAACTCACCTCCTGGAAACATAAAAGTCAATAGTGGGTAAATTAAGTGGGAGAGCGTAATATATTGGCCTTTTTTGTTTACAAGGTCATTCCCATCATCACTATAAAAGGTAAACAAAAGGGAGGTAAACGTTCAGTAAAAAATACGCCTAATACGCAATATTACCACCATTTTACTAAATAGTGTTTGTTTATCCTTGTGTAAGTCTCCAGTCAATTTATGTCACAGGGATGAAAAGTAAATGCGCTAATGGCCACATGCTAAGCTGAGTGCGTGGAGTAAACTTGGGAGCTTTACGCTTTTCCTACTTTTAATATACTTTTCCTAGTCAACACTCTAGTTTCAAGGGAGGAAAATACCACCGCGCTTACCACACTCCACACCACGAGCCTTTAGAGAGTAGAAGATATGCATCTTTTATCCATAATGGCGTGACATCATCATCATATAATAGAAAATACAAAAGCGCAAGCTAAATTGCTTATTTCTCTAGTGGTGTTGGTAATGGCTTAAAAGCTTCTAGTTTCACTCCACTCATTATTGCCTCTTTTTCCAGAGCAGGTTGCACAAGAGAATGTGTGACAGTGGAGCCTGCTAAATAGTAAAGAGCAACCGAAAAATCTTTGTAAACTGCAGAGTATGGAAAGCATAGATGCTTACACTCATTATTTTAACATTTACTGTACTAAATGCTCTTTTGTGTTTTCATCCTATTGCGAATAGAGAAATTATGAGAGTGCGAGTGTGGAATATATGAAGCTAGTGGGACTTTGTGGTTTGTCATCCAATTAAAGAGAAAATAACAAGTTAACCATCTGCTCTTTCTTCACTCAACATACCAAAAAGCGGATGAGGCTGACACAAACAGACTAACTTTTACATATGAAATTAAAGTGAAAGTGGTACAAACTGGAGGACCAAGTAATTATAATAAAAAATGGCAAGTAATAATCTAATGCAGTTTTTAATCGTGAATAAAGTGGTCCAGACTGGAAAGCACTTGAAAAGAGTTTGTCTCGGTGGAAAGTTTTAATTCAAGCATTCCGTTCTATATGCGCTAGGTTTTGTGCGGTTGCAAAATGAGGACAAAATGGAAGAGCTGATGATGTCCTTAAACTTGTAGCAAAAAACATGAGTAGAGAAAAACAAGAAGGGAAAAACAAAAAAATCATTTATTTTCCTTGCTATCAAAAAAGATAGGGAGACAATGCATTTTCGTATCTTTCAACCCTCACCCTGCTTTTTTTCTGCAGGGAAAAAGACCAAAGCGGAAAAGTGGAGATGTAGGAGAACAGCTTTCATTTTAGGCTTTTTCGTTCGTTGACACAAGATCTGATAGAAAAGCCACCAGCAGAAAAAATGACAGAGGAAGGGACAGAAAAAGGTAAAAATTCGGAATTGGGAAGTAGAAAGTAACAATCCCAGCGAAAATATATAGATAGGCTATATATAAAAATTGTTTGCTGTGAATGCAAGTCCCCTTTTATCTCCAACTTTTTATATGGCGGCAATAACGAAGAAGGAAAAATGTGTATTCGTTTACCTTTTTCAGAGAATCCTATCGCTAACGAGCTGGGGTTCCGATTAGATGCACTACTGTCCTTTTGATCTACACGGGGACGACGACGACCACCATTATCAGAGAAAATACGGGGGAAACAAAAGACAAAGTTAGAAATACTCGATATAAGATGCGTGAAGTATAGAATATAAGCATTGGGATAGAATAGGTTTGTTCTCTCTTTAATTTGAAACTGTAAAAGTGCATATTATTTTTGTTCAGAAGAGAAATCAGACGGGGAAAGTCATCCCCACCTTACAATATTTCTATTGTTATTATTCTTTTCTCTGTCGTCTTCTTGATATTGTGGAAAATGTGAGGAGGAGGTAGTGTCATTATTTTTTAGAAGAGAGACGCAACTAGAGGATCAGCATGGTGAAGGAAACGGGTTAAGAATGATGATTATTGAGAAAGTATAAAGAATAAAATGTTCTTCCCTTACCCTTACCCTTTTGTCGTCGATAACTCATTTTTGTCGTTGTCGTTGGGATTGTAGTCGTTGTGGGTGGTGCGGACTCTGTAAGAAAAGGAATAAGCCACTGTCATCATCACCGCGAAAGGAGAGCGGAAATTAATAAATGTGTACATTTACAGCACAAGAAATAGGTATTATATGAACATTTAATTTTGTTATATGTGGATATAAATATGAGGAGAGTCTTGTAGGTGGTGTGTGGTAGGCGGTAGGCTATTGTGTATTTATTTGGAATGAACTGACATCTTTTCATTTGGTCAGAGAGTTTGAGGAAAAAATACGTTTGTCAACTTTCTAACGGGTTCAAGAGAGATCAAAAAGGAAAAGTCGCTGGCATTTCCTGTTCGCTTTTTATAGAAAAGTCCCACTTTTTTGACGGATGATAGGAAGAGAAAGTAATCAGGAGGGGAAAGGATGGCTTTAATTTCCTGAAGGATTCGTCAAAATGGTGGGTGAAAATAATACGAATGTTACGATTGGACGCCAAGAAATGGATATTTAATGGAAATATAGTAAATAGTGCAAGCAGATCACAGTTGAACTTCAAGTGTTGAAGTATAGGGATGTAGTAAAATATTCATTTAATCGCTAATTACTCATTCATAAAATCATTTAAACTGGAATGATTGAACCAACCGTAAAGTTTGATTTGTAGAGAGAAAAGTCACAATCACATTATTTATTAAGCTGGACAGCCAGACACGCAATGAGACCTTCATAAATCTTCATCAAATCTACGAAACATTTCATCTTTCTCTCCGATTGTAGGCCAGACATGCCAAGTCAGTTCCTATACTAATATTTTTTGCCTTTAGCTCTTCTCTCTACCTAAACTGCATTCTTGTCCAATCACCAAAAATTATTACTGATGGCAATTCCCTTATCTTCCATTTTGCCTTTATCTATAATGACAACAACTTTCGCAATAGATTTCTTTCCCAATAGTTTTACTACTCCGCCCACTACAACAACTTTTGTGAAGAAAACGCTTTTACTTTGCAAGAAAAAATAAAAAAGGTAAACTGCAGTAAACATGGACCATTGGTTTTGCTTCTTTTTCCTTTTTTCTCTTTCAGAAGTGAATCAAGTCACTTCTTATCTCTTAGCGAAATGTCAATACTTTCTATCCACTACCCTTGTCGTTTCATTCACACCATGAAACAAGGAATGAGAGGAGGTGAAACACAAACTCGATTCCTATTCATTGATAATGACGAAGGAAAGGAATGGCTCAAGTTTCGAAAATGACAAAAGAAGAAAAAAAGTCTTCTGATAAGAAGTTTTATTTGTCCAGTCATGGTACAGAAGCAGTAAATGATTCACTATGTTTTCCTAATATCCGTCATCAACATCAACTTGAATCATTTGGAATTGTTTGATACTTGCACGATCCAATGTCTAAGTCGTCAAAACATCAATGACAAGGATGACGCTGATGATGAGTGAAAAGGAGTAATAAAAAAAACTCGGTCAATACTTTGGAGGAATCATATAAGAACAAGTAATGATAGGAGTGAAATGCTCAACTAACTTTTCAGAATAGTTGTCTTTGTTGTTGCCAAAGTGGAGGTACAAAAAAGTATAAAAATAGCTAGAAAATGCTCTTGGTTTGTTCATACCTTGAAACGTGCACAAATGGACGATTGCACATGAGAGAAAGTTGGGGAAAGTGCAGAACCGAAAGAGACAATGTCGAATAAAAGGCAAATATATTCAAGTTGCCCACACGAAGATGAGATTTATAATGGAAAACTACAAGAAACTCTTATTCCATTCATAATAATCCAATAAAAATTATTCTGATTATGTCTTTGAATAAAAATTAGATGAATTGTTTGATGATTTTTCCCTGAGCGGGAGGATGATGACATGAATGATTATAAGAAATGCTGTCCTTGCTTCATCGGAGATTTTTTATCTCTTGCGTCTAATATAAGACGGTGATTAGAAGGAGAAGGAAGATACGATCGAATTTCTCCTCACAGAAAAACTTTTTGTCTTTCAGAATATGATGTGGATGTTGATGATGAAGCTGAGAGAAGGGCTAATACCACTATGCTGATGACAGAGAGGAGGCGCACTATATGAATGTGATGTGAGCGGAATCAGAGACAAGAAACAAGTTTTTATTGCTCTCTATCAATCTCCATCTACGTGCCCGATTTGTGTACATTGTAAGGGGAGAGGGAGAGAATGAGGAAAGTTGATACTTTCTTCCCTTCTCTTCTAGTAGCTCAGCTTTCCCATTAAAAATGGGGAAGGCATAGAACTCTCATTGGCTTCTAGAAAGCTGCGAGTTCTAGACTCATCAAAGTTATATAGGAAGAAAAAGTTATCCACTTTTTTCTTCCATTTATTCAAGTGCATATCTTAATTGTTATCTTCATCTTCATATTCGAGCGAGGTTTGCCGCTTGTTTTAATTCCAATTAGAAAACATTCAATTATTTTTGGAGATAAGGATTCCCCAATCAATTTTACAGCTTTCAATTTAAAATGTAATTGAAATGGATCTAAATTTGAAGAAAGATTTTAAAGATGCATTTTATTGGGACTGTACCCAATAAAGTAAATCTTCAGCGATTACTTTAGTCGGTTTCGTACAAATCGTGCAAAATCTCGAACATTTTTTACTCTTAAAACTTCTAGTAAATGAAACGAAATGTAAGAGTGGAAACTGGATCGATTTTTAATTCAGGTTTTTAGCATCACCCTACAAAAAAGGAGTTGGCACCATCCACCAATCGAACCAGTATTGTCTGAATCCTCTTCTTCTTCGTCTTGGCCTCCTTTACTTATTTACTTGCACGAGAGAACAAGCTAAATGCAAAAAAGTTGGCTTGCGGATAACAAAAAGGAGAGAATATCCATCTTCACATATAAAAATATATGGGCTATTAAATATATAGGTGCATGGCCTTCCTTTTTCTATTTCTTTCCCGCATCAATTTCAATATGCGACTGTACAGTTAGTTAAAAAGCCTTTGACGGTGAGATAAAAGGAGGCGATTTGTAAAAGGTCAAGTGACCGCACGATGACAATATTCCATTTGACATCTCCCTTCTGTGAGGAGCGCTTGCAAAGCAGAAAAAATCAGAAAAAACGCCTGGACACTACCGTCCACATCCTCCTCTTCACTGTTCACAAGTGTGGAAACACGTATTGAAAAGCTGGATGCCTCCACAAGAAGCTCGTAAGATTGGAGGCATTCCGTCACAAAACATTCTTAGAAAAGAAGAGAATGTTAGCGAAAAATCCTCGTATATTTTTCTCGATTCCAAGGAAAATCTCAATCTTCAATATGGTCAATATTATCCGGTTCAGATATAGCCATTTCTCTCCCATTTTCATTGTCCTCCTTTGGCTCCATTTGAGGGAGGATAAGTTTCACTTTCCTTATAACTTTTTTCTTCTTTTTCTATGAAGACCACTTGAAGCCATTAAGTGGTCATCTCAATCTCTCCAAGTTGAGAGGGAAAGAAAGATGATGGTGGTGGCGGTATGGTCGTCTGACAATACAACTTTTGGCAGTGACATATGAGAACTAAAGAGGAGCAGATTGGCCACCAATTTTTCTTCCTTTAGCAGTTCCTTTCTTTATGCCTTCCTGCATATTCATCTTCTTTTTTCAAGTTTAAGGGAAGAAAGTGAAAAGAATTGATTTTCTCCATTCAAATTTTTCATTCAGTTGCACACATGTAATATAGCTCACTTACATAATAAGGTTGTGAGTAGCCTTGAGCATTATTTATTCAATTAAATTAAATTTTCGGGGGAGTAAAATTTAGAGGGTTTAGCCACTTTAGGTAAATGGGACGATGAAAATAGGAGGATTAAAGAGAGACACTATAACTTCCCCGAAAGGTTTTGATTTTGCAAAGAGAAGTATATGGAGTGAAGCCAGAGGGGGTCAAAAAGCCGGAGACAGATTTACGATGCATTTCCTTGATTAAAATTACTTACCTTTTACTCCCTCTTTCTCCCTCTCTTTTGTTTGTTTGCCGAGATTATATGTAGGGGAGTAAGAGAGTACTCCGGAGTCAGCAGTTATTCCGGGTAAATGCTACTATTACCATTTCATTTATAACTTTTTATGAGACTATTGCATACAAAGTGTATCTGAGCTTTTTATACCTTTTCCGATAAGGCTTTTTTAGGATTCAAATGATTTTTACAACTTTGGATTATTCCTTCCATTAATCCTTTCCTTTTCTACCTATGTCAATTCTCCTCAAAAGAGAGTTTCTCTGGATTTCCACATTTTTTCCAGTTGCATTCCAAAAGATATAAGAAACGATCAACATCAACATTTCTTCTTGACTGTGGATTTTGCATTATTGACTTTCCTTATTTGAAGAGATCAAGCTGATGATTTTCTATTAGATTGTGAGTGGTTTAAAGGCATGCAAACATTCTGGCAAAATCCCATCCCATTCCACTCTCCTTCATGACAACAACCAAGTGCAGATTGAAATTGAAAGTGAGACGGGGTTAGAGGCAAAGAAGGCTTAGAAAATTTTATGCAAAATGCGTAAAAGAAAATGTCACTCCCATTCAAGTCTAATCTCCTTCGCTATTTTTTCACAATCTACATGTGAAAGCGTTCACGCATCCTACCTTTTCTCTAGTCAAATCTACTTACTTCTAAATTCTTTTGAGGGGAGGAATACCACCTCCGATTTCTTATGCAAATGCACCCTTTTCTTTAAAAAAAAAGTATGGCTTAGACTTGATCTGTCTGTTATGATGATAATAGGAAACGGAAATGATTTGCTGATTGATACATTGAAAAGGGAGAGAAAATTCCTCATTTCAATACTTTCTTCGAAGCTTCAGCTGCACTTCTATTTTCGATTCGAGGAAACATCATCATCTCAATGGAGAACATGTGTTGTGTCTGTTGACAAGCTTGTAGTTTCCCGTTTATACTAGAAAATACCAGAGTTTTGAGGACAATGACAGCTTTTCAATAGTCAACCACCATCAGCAGATCAAAATATTTTTAACAATTGGCAACGCTCGGAAAATAAGTTTCGGGTAGAGCAGCTGTGGCCGAATGGAAACCACTCTGGTTTGATTGCAATTATGGTGGATTTTTTGCTCAAGTGAATTGACAGATGCGTAAATGACATTTTGCGGGTGAAAGGGAAAGCCAAAACATTTGAACAAATTTTTGAACTAGTCTTTGCTAGATTTGTTGCGCTGCACTTTTTCCTTTTCATGTTTTGTCTAGTCTCAAACAATATCATATAAATTGTCAACTGTAAGTAAACAAATTAATGTGAGCAGCGACTAAAAAGGGTAGATTGCATTTGAAGAACTTGTCCTTAAATAATAAATTAGGTAAACCGACTGATAATACGAGTGTGTGCAAATTTATGGATATGTGCTTAGCTAAAATTAAAAAAAGTAGAACTAGCAATTTTGTAACATAGAATTAGTACATAAGTGTGGATATTGGTTATGATTATGGTTTGTTTATTGACAAGTTTAAATGTTATAATGGAATGGACAAATGAGCATTATATGTGTTTGTTTGTGTGATTATAAGTGTTTTCGTTGGGAGATCAAACAATTATGTACACATATATTGTCTGAAATGTTATTAACACTATAATAAAGACTCTATTCTATTCTAGGTAAAATGTAAAAAGCCAACCATTAGGGTTTACCACTGGAATACCAACATTTCTTTAATTCCCTTTACCGCACCTTTAGGGTTATAAAATCTGTGTAAAAGAGAGTGCCGATGTATTAACAGTTGCATTTGAAGATAGCAAGTCCCAAGGAACAAATTTCAAAAGATTTTTATACGAAAGAAAGGGGGATTTTGTAGAAATTTACACACACCGAGTGTATCGATTGGGCTTAAACTGATTAAGACTGAATGGGAAAAGAGGGAACGCATGAACGCACCACTGAGAGGAGCCAAAAACAAGTCAGACAAAGTAAAGTGAAAGGAATCGTACGTGTTTCGTTGGCCAAAGAAAAAAGGCTCGGTACACTAAAGCATTTCATGATGATGATCATCAGGGCTATGTACAAGACGGTTTAAAGAGAGGAGGAAAAGTATTGAATCATTTACATCATCCCCTCATCCTTTTCTCCTTTTATCAAGTGTACACCTATTTCTGGGTGAGTGATGTGTTGGTACGTCATGTTCTCAATTTGAGATTCCCAGCGGTCTCCTCGTTTTTGTGAAGATCAGGAAAAGAGAAAAAGAAGTGCATTTATTGACTCTGACACTTTTTCCACGTCAAGTTTTCTCTTTGAAAGAGGGAAGGTGGTTGAGAGCCGAGCTACTTCTTTCTTCCTGTCTTCTAATATAAAATAGTAAAGGGGAGTGGGTGTGCTGGGGAAAGATGAACGTGACGTGTGTGGCTCAGATATGGGAATGACGGAATGAATTGGAATGTGGGAGAGAAAGACAGGATTCTTTTTATGCCTTTTATTTGTGTAAACAGAAAAGAAATGTAAGTGTGTGCGGGGGAGAGAGAAGTGGATGAATGGGGATAAATATGCTGTGGATTTGGGTGAGATTATTAAATGCTGATGATTATGTAGCAAATGTAGCTGATGGTTTTGAAGGGCTTTTTTACAAAAAATAATAATCGACGATATACTGAAGATCTTTTGTCAGAATATTTAAGTGAATTTCAATTTTATAAACCAACTTAGACAACCTATGATTATTCTGGCTTTCGAACAGTTAAACATTTTAATGATTATATTCATGTTTTGAGTAATTTGCTACAAATCAATAGAGAATCATAAGCAAAATCAATATGTCATCTGGTTTAAAAAAAAGGTCTGCATATTAAACAAATCTTTACATGTAAAATCATATGCAAAAAAAGCAACGCATTTTTCTCTGCGGGCCTAAAACTGATTTCAATTTATCCCATACAATGTATCTCTTTATATATTTTTTATGACAAGGAAGCAGCTGGTACCCGTACCACAATCACCGCTTCAGATAGAATATTACACGATAAAACGGATGACAAAGTGGCTTCAGTCCCATCTAATCTTCCCCCGCCTTCGCCTCTCATTACATCCTTCTTTCCGCCAAGAGAAACAAAAAACGAGCAATTGAATTATTACTACATTGGCTTCATCCAAGACGGAAACTCATCACCATCTCAAAAATTGTCCTTCATTTGAAGCCCAAGCCGAAGCCCAGTTCCAGTATCAATATTATTGGCCTAATACTCCAACTCATTTTAGTTCTGAGGCCGAGATGGTTGTCAACTGCATCATCATGGCGGTTATTGCTTCTTTCTTCCCAGCCATAATAATAATATCGATATGAATTTTTCTCTCCGACTCTCCTAACTCTCAGTCAAATATTCTCTGGCGCTTTGGATATTTTTAGACCCAGTAAAACCCAGTTTAAGCAAAGGACTAGGAGCATTATTGAAAAAATAAAGTTTGCTTTCCCCATTCAACTTTAAAGACGACAGCCTCAGCCCTCAACGACAAACTTTTCATTATGCATAGACCAATATTAGTGGGTTTGATGGGGAAGAGGACAACTTATTCTCGAAGAACAAAATACTGGCTTGTTTTAAGGAAAAACTTTTCATATTATTATTAATAATAACATTATGGAAGGAGCGGAACCATACGATTTATTATGAACATCGACTTTCACCAAGAAAGGGATGATGCTGATGCTAGTTATTTCTACCATGACTTGGTTTTGCTCCCTATAGCTCGGAGAAAGCTTAAAAAACGGTATATAGACCGCGATTGTTGAAGGCTTGTAAAAATTCTAAATTTTAAGACGCATAATATTATAATTTTATAAAAAGTTTTACTCACAATCCACTGAAACCTTAAGTCTTTTCGAGACCGCCGGTGGAACCCCATTTGAAGCTATACACATATACGCTCCCATATCCAGTCGGCTGATTCGGGTAAGATCCAAACTTTCACCGTACCATTCAGTCACTATAAGAGAAAAAATTCATTATGACACGACCAAAGACAATATAATCAATAACGTCTCCGTTACTTTTTCATTAGCAAAGTTCATACCTGCGTATGTTCTGTTGATTCGAATTTCCCCACTGTCCTCCCGTCTCCACTTGACTTCCGGTTCCGGCGACCCAGTAGCATGACAGCTCAGACTAACATTGCTATTCTCCCGGACGATGACATCTGAGCTGCTCATAGAGTCATCGATATTTGGTGGAACTGCAAGAGTATAAAAAATATCTTGTGTCAGCACTAATTTTTCTCTTCTCTCAGACATTTTTATAAAATAAAAGTGTACTTTTCAATATGAATCAAGTCACATCTGATAAATGCACATCTGTCATTTGCACGTGTTTCTCAACTTTCCAAAATGTATTTCAGCACGTTTCACCTAGTCAAATGCACATTTTCATATTTTACTCTGAAAACATATCCCCTTTCCCCAATAATTTCTCTATTGTTCAACCTGTTGCTTGTGAACTCTCATTTTCTATAACTGAAGAGGGTAAACTGATATGAAAAAAGCCGTTTCTGAACTACACGAAAAAATCTGCACATATGGCAGCCAACCAAATCCAACCATTTTTCTTTCCAGCGCTGCACGCCTCAGCACACCTTTTTATCTACTTGGTTAGACAGTCAAAGACAATCATAATCGCATAAGTACATTTTCCCTAATGCAGTCGTCCTCTCATGTAATATGTCGGGTGCAACAGCCCTTCCGCCTCCTCTTCAACACCAATATATGGAAATGGAATGTAGGGAGGAGGGAGAGCACACATCATTTATGTAAATTTTCTCGTGAAAAAATCTCTGTTTTGTGCTTAAATAAGTGGAGAGAAAAAGGAATGTGCTTTCGCAAGATTTATCGACTGCATAATCCTATGGATCTTGCAACACACTATTTTACACGTTTTCCCGCTTTTCCACACATTTCTCACATGGATTTATTTTTATTTAGGTTTTTAGCGAAAGTTTTTCCAAGAAAAACATAACTGGAGGCTGTGTACGTTATCAAGGCTTTAATTTTAGATTTTTTCTTAAGAATTGCACATTCCAAGAAGTTTATTTTTGCCAAAGGCTTTACCTACTTTTTAATTATCAGGATGATTAGAAAGTATCCGCTTAAGTAATCAGTAATCGTTTTTGTAATAAAATCTTAAAAGAAATTGGAGGAAATTGGGTGAGATTCGGAGAAAGTGAGGAGAAAAGTTGCGTAAGGTGTTCGGTAAATAAGATCTGTGCTTGCATTTATTTAAACGAATATATTTTTACATTTCCATTTTCCCCTAGATCGAGTAAATTTGGTTCTCAATCAACTCAACCCATATCTGTGTAAATATGTATAGATTTTTTGAGGAAAGGATATCATTTTCTTTGCAATCTTTTGCAATCTCACACAAATTTTGTTTACATTTTCCCCAGGACTTGTGCCTCCAGCTAGAGAAAGGGAAATTTTTGAGAGAAACCTTCTTGAGAGAACCAAGCGGGAGCAATGTTTTCCTCACTTGTGTGGATGGATATGTTGTCACATTCTATAATAATGTAGCATGTCAACTTGTCAGCCTCCTTCCAACAAAAAAAACTTGGAGAAGAAAATGACATCCTTTCCTATTTTCCCTTTTGCCACATCTCTCCACTGATTTCTTCAGGATCTCTTAACGGAATTTATTTTGTCGATTTTCAACTTGAAGAGAAATGGAATACATTTTTCGCTCTCTTTCTACATATGTACGGCTTGTTTGAAAAAGGAAGTGGCGAAGTGGATCTCCTTCCCCCGTCATCCTCATCATCAGGATTCAATCCATCCGTTTCATTTTCATGGAAAGTTTCCTCCGCTCTGTGTGGAGAAGGAAGGAATTGAAAATAAAATGCATGAGATTCCATACATTTTAGAAAGAAGGATTTCCACTTGTTCTTCAAGCTCTCAAAAGTTAAAGAAAAACCAGAGGACTACCAGGGGATCACCATGAATGGGCTGTGATGTTCATGTCAATGCGACAAAACGACAACGTGATGATGATCAAGATGGAAAAATGTAGTTTTTTTAGTTTCTTTTAGAAAGGATGAGGCTGCACTTGTTCGTTCATTGTTGAACCTTATTGTTGCTCTACTCCTTATGCTGTTGAGTGGAAAAGTAGGTGACAAAAGATTCCTTCTTTGGATGATGTTTACTCGACACAAAACCAATTTCCCGCAAGTAGCCAACAATCTACTAGTTTCACTCTTGAGGGAATAATATAAATGGAGGAGGTATGATGGCTCCTATTATGCCTGGCATGACAATCATCATTCCTGATGGGAAAGGAAATGGAGAGCGGAAACAAGCAGGAAAAGGTTGGATTTGACGAAGGTTGGAGGAAATGAGATTAAAAAATGTTTTCCTTTAAATTCGTTGAACCCTACGCTTTAAAAAATGGATAATCCAATCCTTTAAATGGAGAGTGCTACATTTGCAAAATCCATTAGGTTTGGGTTTATTGATTAAAGTAATTGGAGTTGAAAACATGTAGTGTCGCAAGGAGTAAAAGCAACTTTTTTTTACCAAACCCATAGACAATCTCTATCTAGTATGATCTCTATAAAAAGTACTTTCTCCATGTGTTTTTCTCCCCTTCTCCATCCATTTACAATGTCCACAGTGCAATAGCCGGGAACACTACGAGTGTTGGCCTTAATAGGAGGCTAATTAAGAAACCAATTACGAGAGACTGGAACATGGCAATATGATCTATTTATCTCTAATGGCCTTTCCTCTCTCTTTCTCTCCACTATCACTTTCTCTGCCGTCTGCTTTCTTTTCTACATGCTCTCCATTCAAATTCTCCTCATCTGCTTTCATCTCTGTAAAAAGTGGTGTCATCGGCAGCATCATCACTATAGTCTACTTTGCACTCATCACTGTTTCAGGATATCGAATGAAATAGTATCTCTTTCCACTTTCTCTCCCCAGATTTTACCCGAATGCAGCAAAAACAGTCTGCACAAGAGATAGAGAACTTTACAGAGTATTTTAAGATCATCTCCCAACTCAAACTTGTATAGGGCATCAGCGTGTGTGCTCTGCATTAACAAAATCCATTGTTCAGGGGGAAACTGCAGAGAACTCCAAGTCAGCAAAAGTAGGATAAAAAAGAGAGATGGGAAGGGAGTGAGAACGCAACGTGCATTTTACGTGCGTATCTGAATACTCTTATTTTGCATTAGGAAATGGGGCTATGAGCTTGTGCTGAAGTAGTCTTTTATAGAAGGACTCGTTGTGCAATTAAACTGAGAAGTTTTTTTTGTTCTAAGTATAACGATGATAATCAGGGATTCCTACCACATATTTTTGGGAACGGATATCTGGTAAGAGTCGTTCCTGAATCAACCCTCACAAAACTAAGAAACAACAACAATCTGTTTCTCATGCAAACTAAGCTAAATGAGCTGATTAGTTCGGTTTCGTTAGCTCCAAGACTTGAAGAGAAAGGAAGAGACTTGGAGAGAATGAGAATGGAATGATGGGGTGGTTTTAGTTGGCCATAAATGTTTGAATGGAGGAGAAAGGGGTTTCTTCTACCACGTTTTAAATATGCTGCATGTCATCAAACAAAGAAAACAATAGAAACATACATAAGAGGGAGATAAGACAAAATTAAGTTTACATTTCTTGAGTGGAACCGCAAACAACAGTAAATGCATTAGATCAACCCCATGTATTTTTAGATGGTAACCTTTCGAATCCTTAAAGAGACTTTGTCAATCGTGACGTAAAACTTCCCGTTTGACTCTCAGCTTCAGCTCGTTAATTTAATTACAAGACAAATGAAGAGGATTATTTTCATTTTTCAGAGAAGCACCAAACTTTTTTTGGCTTATTAGATTGTCCAATTAAAGAGAAAGGTAGAAAGTTGAGCGTACAAACTTTATCTTTAAGCCTGCTTATTTTTTCCTACCTTTCTCCTGGAAAAACCTGCAAAATAAAAATAGACACAAGTTCAACCAGTCACGCTTACCGACAACATGAAGATATCCAAACTGAGTCTTGGCCGTTTCAGTGTTGATCTGAAAGTAAGGAAAAATTATTTGTAAAACAAAAGGTTATCCAGAACCTGAAATAAGATGAAGAGGAGGAATAGATGAGTGAATATTTTACCTGGCACATGTAGCGTCCAGCGTCGGATTGATTCACGTCTATAACATAATATGTATTTTTATAATTTTATGAAAATGACACAGTCATCAAATAACCAAAAATACTATTTTATAATATAGAAAAGTTATATAGAATCTATTACCCTCAATATGGAGGTACCAAGTCCTAAAATAAATTATCAAAAATAACCAATAATTACCAAAAATTGAGTTAATATTAAAAGTAATTAAGTAATCAAATATCAAGTTCAACATACCGATGTTTGTCATGAGTTACTTTAATCCTGGGATTTCGTGTGATTACATGAGTTTGCACTGTGAGGATTGCTGAGCCCTCGAAATGAATCCATGCCACCTGCATAAAAGTAGAAAAATCCAAAAGGAATTAGAGGTTGATTCTAGAATCCTTCTTTATGAGCTCATGTCAGCTTTCTGATAGACTTTGGAATTACAGATACAAAAAAGGTATTAAAACTTCATTCTTCTCTCAATAACACCAGTTTTAGTGCAACAGCTATGGGCTATTGTATAGAGTAAAATGTTTCATTTGTACTTATTATTACAACCCCAAAACTATCATTTCATTCCTATCAAATAATAATGAGGGTAGGCTACGAATTATATTCCCAAACTTTTTGCCTTGTTCCAATGAATGGAAAAATCCAACTGTAATCTGACCTGGATTACAACTAAATTTCCCGGTGGGGCTGTAAATTAATCCTGTAATATACTCAATTATGAGTTCATTTAGCTTTTTCACTGCAGACGTAAACAGCCTTACAACACCACCAACAATAATGATACAATAAAGCCCCCTTCTTATTAACCCTGACTAGTCAGACGGAAAAAATGAAGGATTTCATTACTCATTCATTAGAAAAAAAAGTTGATTAGGAAAAAAGTTATTTTTGATCCAACTCTAGGAAAAAGTAGAAATGAATTGCTACACCAAAAACATAATCAATGTTGTTATTGTGGTAGAGTGGATGGTGATGGTGGTGACGGCAATCACTTGGAAAAAAGATGTTTTCAGATGACTCATAATAAAAGCTGCGTTGAGAGTTAATCTACAAGTTATTGGGAATGCATGAGGAAAAACGTGTATCAATTCATTTATTATATGCTTGGTTGAAAGAAGCAATTCATTTTTTCCAAGAGAGGAAACGGATTATACATTCCAATCCCATAATTCCCATTCAAGCTTTTCAAGAGTCGATCATGGCTAGCGCTCCAGTCCAGATTATTTTTTGGTGAATATTATTTCCTGGAATTTCCTTCCCCCGTCCCTTGTGGGTTGGCTACATGCTTGTAAATGAATTTCGGCTTCATCCCTTATACCAAAAAGCGGGGAGACATCATCATCCCCTTCTTGCATTATTATTACTTTTGTGTTCAATCCATTTGGGGTGAAATGAAGTTGGGAAATGGGAATAAGCTTGGTTCATTGTATCAATCAAATGCGTACCTACTGAAAAAATTGGAAGGCTTATTCACTACCAAGTACGGAGCTTATTCAAATGAAATAATAAATTGCTTATAGTGTTGGGGTGGACGTCACAATCATGTCGGGTGTGAATACAAAATTGTAAAACATTTTTTATACTCTCCAGCCTACTTTGTATGGATGGAATGAAATCTATCAAATCTCAATTTCGTCTAACCTTATCCTTGAATTTTAGAATGACACTTGTTGAGATTATCTTCGTATTTCTTTCCTATTCAAATTATTTTAATATATGAAGCAAGTCGATTTAGTAGAAAACTTTCCCATTTTTTGTTTTTTATTATCATCTGCATCATCATTGAAAATATCAAATGCTCATTATTTATTTCCCAGAGAAAAATGAGGATCATTACTATTTTTGAGATGCGTATCAGACGTCATCCGCATCTCATTATGATGCAGCGATTGTTGCACTTTCGACGGAAGTTAGAAACCCTTTACTGTTCCAGTGCACTTCACTTTTTATATGTCTTTTTTATATTATGCACAATTTTCAACACTTTCCTCTCCCTTTTGTGCCATATAAGATTTGATAGTGAATGGGTGACGACTGGGATTATGATATGATGATGGTGCACTCTTGCTTTGATTTTTTTTCGTAACGAACCAAAGGCGATATGAAAACGAAACGAGTTTCGTTACTTTTGTCTCACCACCCTTTTCTCTCTCATTTTTGTATTCGATGCTCATCATTATCATTCCGGAAAGAGAAGGAACTCATCTAGTCTTTTGGTTTTTCTTTTTTTCTCCTTGAAGCTTTTGTTGTGGGTGAAATAAAATAGGAGAGAAAATAAAAAGGCACATGAAGTCGAGGAAATAATGCCCTGGAGTCAAGTCACGATTTTTTTCATGCAAACCATCATGCATGCATGGTTGATGCAGGCTTTTCACCATCATCTTGCAATACAATGAAAGGGGAAGATGATGAAGAGAAAGGAGGAAATGGTTATATATAGAAAAGCGAACAAGGTCTTTCCCTTTTTTCAGAGAAAAATGTAAAGCTTGTAAAAATATTACCTCCCTCCAGTTTTTTCTTCTTTGTACTTGAAATAAAATGGAAAGTAGGAAACAGGTAAAGCGTAAGATGAACTCATAAATATGCATATGCAAAAAAAATCCAGGGAAAAATGCAACAAAGCTTAAGCCAAGCCACAATTCGGCTTTTTATACAACCGACCAGGGATGATGAACCTAAAAGGTTGTTGGTTTAGGGAAAGTGGATAGGTTTTCTGGGTGGTTTTAAGGAATTCTTTTGTCGGCGAGATTTTTATAAAAAGTTTTACTTTTAACGGAAGATCATTAACTTAAATAGGTTGAGCTTATCTCAAAGTCATACGAATAGCCAGGAGTGAAAGGAGAGGGTCTAGGCTCTTTCGCAAAACAATTCCGGATTTTCTCGGGAGATTTGAGTTGTGTAAATAAATGTGATGACTTTTAGAAAAGTTGACATTCATGTGCACATATGCGTTCGAGGATTGAAGCTGATGAATTTACAATGTTTAATGTCAAGCTTCTTACAGATTTATCATGTTTAATGTCAAACAGAAAGTCTCTGGTGACCTTAACGTGAACTGTGATTAAGGATTGAGAAATGGAATGGGAATGGGAATTGGAAAGTGAATTCAATTATGTTTTGGAAACGCTTTTTTAATTTTTTAGCTAGTAGATATTTATTAAAATTTCTTTAGATGGATTCCATCAAATTTAATTTCTTTTCTAGGATTGGATTCTCTCTTGGGAATTCATTTCTTCTCATATTAACTCATCTCAAGATGCAGTCATTTCAAAAAGATTTTCATGTGTTGCGATCGTAAAGCAAAAGTTATATTTTCAATTACATTTTACATTGTGGAAAAGCTCGATTACGATTGACTTTGCCCGGGAGCGGTTTTCATTGCAGAGCTAAACTCAAATCGTACCTTATGAATTTATGAATTAAGCAATAATTTTCATATTAAAATGACGGCTTGTTTGAAATTTGATTTTTGATGTAATAAATGGTTTACTCAGCATAATATTTTCTTATGAATCTCCCCACATTTGATGGAAACCTCAAGGCTTCCATCAAACAGATTGTGATTCCAGATATGAAGTAAATGAAGGGTAAAAAATTACAGGGGTTAATGTAACAATTTAGCTTCAGGGGTGTAAAATCATCATCGTATTTCCATCATTTAAATAATCTTAACTAGATTCATTCAGCCATTTAAAATATCTCGTTTAATATTCACTTTCAGATAGCTTCTCATCCAATCTGAAGAGATGAAAAGTTCCTTCTCCTTAAAATTGTAACTTGGAAGGGGTAAAATTACAAGCAAAAGGTGGCTTTCTCTTTTTCTTAGCACACCTACAGAGAAAGAAGAGATGATGCAACGCAGCAGAAGCATCTCAAAAATTCCCGAAAAGTAAACCACTTCATATTGAAGTAGCGGAACATCATCCCCATTATTACTCTTATCTTCATGTGCCATCACCCACCAAAAGTGGAGTATGCATTGCCCCAAGCTGGAGATTCTGAGAACTGAAATCAAAAACGTAAAACGGAACTCGCAAGGGTGATACGAAAGCGGTCTATAAAAGAAGCTGTTTTGTTTCAGGGAGAGAATCTGGAACTCTAGACTTTCTCAAGTGTCTTAAGTGTTTTGTATTTAAAACGTTTATGGCTCTCCCCATCCCGGTTAATGTTTCAACTTAAAACAAGAATGATGATCATCATGTACAAGATGATATGGTTGCCGTAAGCCACTTGACTCTCTTCCTATAAACTTCTCTCTGCTCCAGCTACACTTTCAATGGAGCAGCAATAAGTGGAGATTGCTTCATTATATAGGAATACATAATCTTCACCAGCCACCCAACCACCATACCGTGAACCAGTAACACTTTCTATTTTCCTTGTTGCCTTAAGGGTCAACTACCAAAGCTTAAGCTGGTATCATTTGCATCTTGCTCTCGAAATCTTTAAACTTTGCACAACTCTACAAACTTCTCTTCTACACTCTTGATGGCTTAATCATGTACACATTCCCTGTTATGGGCAAGTTTTGCAAATATTATTGTTATTATTCCCATCTTCTCCTTTATTGCTAGAGATTGTTAGTGTGGAGAGAGCCGTCACATCACATCACTTTACATAATTACTACCCACTAAAGTTCTTCAGCTTTTGTCTGGAATTATTTTCGTGGAAAACATTCCTCATCATCCTATTATCATCATGATCACCCTCATCATCCTCGTTACAACTGTAACTATATCAAAGGACGAAGAAGAGTCGTGAAATGTGAGCCGACACAAATTAGTGTCATTATAAATATTGTGGGAAAACACAGAAAAATTATAATTTTGTGCATATCGGTCATTTCACTGATAGACTACCTTGTCGGTAAAGAAAAACCGATACCAAATTAATTTATATTTATGCACAGGTACCTTGGATACATTTTAAGTAAGCTACATAACCAGCTAAATACGGCGACATATTTTCTGAACCGGAAAAGAGCCCTCAACCCTTCTTTTTACAACCTGCATCTCACACTCCCCCACCTCTCTTGAAGATGAGATTATCTCACACGCACATAAATGCAAAGTGGAGTTAAACGCAGAATTCTAAATAAGATAAAAAAGGCTTTCTCAAGATAAACTACAAGATTTTTCTCTTTTTCCACCCCCAAAATATACCCAAGACATCACAGACATTTTTTTTGCTATTTTATTCCTTTTGTCTTCACTCCTTTCTCCTGATCCAATAAATACATCAAGGAATAAAAAATATACTTTTCTCTCTTTGCCTGAAGAAATACCCAGATCTTTTATACTCCTTTTATATACCTCATCTTCTCTCAACCACCAGCGATTATTATTGTTGCGTTGCATATCCCAATGCAGGATATATCATGTTCATTTTTTTCTCTTGAAAAAGATGATGTTGTGGCGTTGCATGCACGAATGATGATGCAGTAAAGGAGACAATAATATATTCAGAGTGGGAAAAGAGAAAGCAGGTAAAGTCATAAAAAAGCTGGCTCTCTTTTGCTACTCCATGCACGAGTGTATCCCTTTCTCTCTGCATCATCGTCATCCTCATCCATATCATCATCTTTGTCTTTACGTGTGCGAAGCCCAATATATTCCAGCCAAAGTTTGTTGGTATGCATTACATCACTTCTGAGAGTATCACGAGGAACACTGCTCCTCTCACTTTTGCCACTGCTGATATCTGGAATAGACGTGTGAAAAGTTACTCTCAGAGTCTCAAACTTTTTTTCTCTCTCTTGAAGAGAGAAAGAAGAGAGAGTTGAGCCTACAGAGAGTGAATCCGTTTTACTTAAACTTCCGTAGTGGTGGATGGTGCGGTGCTATCAGCATCATCCAATAATTTTAATATCCTTTCATTCACGGCTCCCTGCCTACTACTTTCTCTATCGAGAATGACATTGCTATGCCGCCTTTTAAA
>JAHZMU010002347.1:0-10069 GCA_027743725.1 Rambutsinella grinnellia | reverse complement strand
AGCATAATATAAGTATAAGACTTGGCTAACTACATATGCAAATATGAAGCAGTAACTATTGCCCGAATTGAAACTACACACGTTTTTAATAATGTAAAAAAGAACGACTCAAGGTTGTATGCGAATCGTATGATGTATTGTAAAGTGCAATTGGTCTTCCACATTCAAAAAACTACACAAATATTTCATATCTAATGCATAAACCAACTTGTTTCCAATTAAAGCTGAGAACTCTTGAATATGACTGCCACCAAGAAGCAAGTTTTTCTCTGTCATAGTTTCAATTATTTGGGAGATATTGTTTAATGGAATGTCCTCATTCATATACATCAAATCTTCTGGGTCTCGCCCATCAAGCAGTTTATATCCTAATGATAAAGTACGATTGTCCAAAATTTGTTTACCAATTTCAATTAAAAATCCAAATGGTATAAAGTTATCGCTAACGGGTAGCCATATTTTGTACCTCTTTGCAATAAATTCTCTTATTTCTGGAAACTCAAGCAGACGAAGATTATCCGCGGAAATATATGATTGGTATGTTAGCGAAAAGATTGTAATCATAATTAGATAAATGCCAATTTTTCTATGTGATTTTAACCCGTTCATCCCGAAAACATACCAGAGTAGATCAAGGCTTTTAAATATATTCTGATAGATGAGACCTTGCAAGAAAACGATTAGTATAATTAAAGCCCACACAGTAGATTCCACAGATGTTACTATTCCGTATGACAAATCAGTAAGTGAACTGGTCGTTTTGCAAGCTATATAGTTGTAGTAGACATGTCCAAAAATAATTTGAGTGCCTCGGGTAACGGCAGCATGATTTGGCAAGATTAAAAAGTAGCCTTCGCCAATCCTTGCTTGAAGTTCCCAATCGTAATTCTGAAACGGCTTGTTAAAAAAACCAAAATAGTCTACATTGTGTTCTAAGATGAAGGAAATGTTAAGAAGTGTTTGAAAAGGCACGACTGCAAATAGATATCCACATTCGTTGAATATGTACAGCAATGTTTTTAGTTTCTCTCGTGTGTCTGGGATTAGCAAACAATGGTTTAGGTCACTAATATCAGGAGCTGTTGGATTTAACACGACTTTTTGAAGGTATCCGTTACTATTCACCTTTCTCGATAAGGTAATAAGGGCAGATAGCTGTACATTGTTTGAGAGAAGTATTCGTTCGGGACAAAAATAGCAAAATATTACAATACTTGGAGAATCAGAAAAAAAGAAGATGGACGCATGAAATGTTATTAGACTCTCGGTATTTGTTAGGTATGATGTATCGATTGCAATTTGCTTGTATTGATCCGTTAGAAAGGAATTTATTACTGGATTTTCAGGGTCAAGTTGAGAAACGGAGAGAACGAATGAAGTATAATCGGAGGTGCCGTGTCCGGACATTTGAATGGTATATATTATTTCAAAAGGTGAATCCAAGAAGAGGAGAAAGTTGACGCAAGATGCAGATCTAAGCTTTGAATAGAGAAAGGGCTTGGGACCATGTGGAACGGAATTGTGAAACCTTAAATCAAATTGGCTAATTTGATAAGCAGTCATGGGTAAATGTTTTTGCACTTCTAAATTATCTCCAGTCACGTTTGAGAATATATAATAAATATCACATACAATATCTGGGAAATATGGAAGGGAAGCTTCTTCCTGGATTGATAGGCTCGGTAGCAGAATTATGAAAATGTTGGCAAGAAAATACATGACTAGAGTTTAGCCGAACAGTATAAAATTTGTAGATGAACAATCGAATTGCAACTCGTAAATACCAATGATTTTTTCACATGATATTAAATATGTACTTGCTTTTATTCGCGTGGAGTTGAACTTAATTAAAGCTTTATTATTTTTTTCTAATTAACTGTGGAGATTATAGTTTTCGTTTTAATATTCATAGATTTAATCTTGAAATATTTTTATTGATTAAAACAGCACGTTATAAGCGTTTTGAGTATCTTACAATTTTACTAAATTTCCATCTAATTTTCTTTCTTTGGTTTAATATTATCATAATCGATCTTACTATTTCTATGATCCCCAACTTAAGCTTGGGAAGTACCAAACGAACTCCTAATATAATTAGAAGTATTACTTGAACTACAACCAAAATTCCACAAGCTATGCCAAAAGCACTTTTCAGCTTATTAGTAACTGCAAACGGGATCATCACCAAATAAACACTTTCCAAATTAACCTTGTTGAAAACTTTGTCCTTTGACGCCATCACTCTTCGCCTAGTTATCCTAATAAAGAATCCGTTTTCTATCCACCTTCTTCCTAACTTACTTGCCTTTTCGGACATATATCCAAATACGCGAATAGTGTGATGAATTGTGAAAAGCAAATCAGATATAAAATCCAAAAAGCTACACAAGTACTTCATATCTTGAGCGTACACCAGCTTATTTGTAACCGTGCCTGATAGTTCAGGCATTTCCTGACCGCTAACTAGCAGCTTTTTCTCAACCATGGTTTCAATTATTACAGAAATGTTCCTTTTCGGAATATCCTCTTCCGTATATAATAAATCTATTGGGTCTCTTCCATCAACGAATTTATATCCTTTTGATTATCCAAAATTGTTTTACAAATTTCTATAAAGAATCCAAATGGTAAGTAGTGAGCTCATTTGTTCACCCAAATTCTATAATCTTTCTTTACAAACATTTGTGGCGCCGGAAATTCAAGAAGTCGAATATTATCGGCTGAAATGTACATTATTTACGGATAAATTCACATGTAAGTTAGCAAAAACAAGTTAATTGCCTTTTTCTAATTAATTTTTCAAATCAGAAATTTCGCTAATTTCCCCTCTCATCTAATAGCTTTTCTACTTCAGCAATGTCAAGTGAGAGAATATAATGAATATTATAATCATTATCATGGAAAGAAAAATTTGTACTGGGTGGATAGGTTTGATAGCAAAATTATTCATGAAAGTTTTGGCATGAAAGTAGATTTTAGAAAATGAATCGAGCAGCAATCTTTTTGCTAAATTAAAATAAGAACAATAATTCGTACACACCGGTTTGTCTTGTATTTTTTTTTTTTTTTGAATTTTAGTAAAACGTAACAACAGCCACTTGCCCACTACTCCTCTTCCAAGCTAACTCCATGCAGAACACCACAAAACTTAATATATTTCCAATTCCACAAACGACAAAAATTTTGCCAATTTTTCCTCCCATTCTTAACGTTTCCACTTCAACTTGCTCCCTTTCGATCTCTACAGGAGACTTTATTTTAATCCTATCTTGAACCCTCTTGCTATAAATATTTGCAAGGCCTTCCTCATCCCATCTTTTGTAAATTCCTCCTTCAACAATCCTTTCGAAGACAATCCTGATCTCATCACTCATCGGTGGCAAAAATACATAATAACTAGGTCCAAGGCCGATTAGTTCCTTCCCCACCCAGCATCCATACTTCGCAATTTTTTTCTTTTTGTATTCAATTATACCATCCTCCCTATATGATAAAACAAAATGCCAGTTTGACACAATAGCATATTTTAAATTGCTTCTTAATTTCCCAAAAAGCTTGAAAATGTTGTTCTCTAGCTCAGTTCTTCCTATTAAATTTTTGTAAGCGGTATACCCTTTAACGCTTAAGTTATACATTTGAACAGTTTCATTCAAAAGTTTCTGCATGTCTCTTTCAAACATTAAAACCGTAAAGTTTCGCTTCTCCAAATCTCCAAAGCCTGACAAGCTAATCTCCTCTGGCGGTGCGATTAACTCACTTTCTACAATTCCCTCGTAAACCTCTATAAACAAATTACACATGAGCATCCAAAGCACAAAAAGTCGAGATAGATTTTTATGCTCGCCATTTCCAACTAGAGCACCAAACGCAAGAATTACTCCTCTTATTAATTCTCCTATATTGCAATTTACTCCCGACTCCAACAAACCTACAAAACTCATCAAAATTAGCATGCAAAGCCACGTCCACACATCAAATGGTTTTGTAAAAGCTGAAATTTTCCAAATGCTTCCACTTTCATCATGCAACTGACGGCCACAATAGACAAAGTTGTATGGCTTATCACTAACTTGAAAGAAAGTCGAAAGTTGGGTTAAATTGAGCTTTCTTTGGGTTTGCCAAATTTCATACGGAGACCGGCCACGCAGGTCATTTGTGACTATGTCAGGCAAAATAGTTGGAGTTTTTGACATGAAAGATTTTAGATTGTGGACAGTATTTATTCGCTTATTTACGTTGATCACTGTCTTGTTAAAGATAGACGCAATTATATGACAGATGAGAATCTGGGAAGCACCGTAACCTGGTCGATCCCAAATATTAGGTCCTCTCGAATAAAAATTCCGAAGCGTTCCATACATTGACAAGGTAGTGGGGATCTCCCTGGCAAATAGTAACGAATTTATCCGTAAGTAATAAGTATCAATGGCTAAGTTTGATTTTGCAAATGTCATTTTAAAATTCGTTATTCCCAGATAGATAAACTGTCTTACAACCGATAAATCAAGCATGAGTGAACAAAGCTAAAACGTAGTAAAGTTAAAATGACGCAAATAAATTTTATTTATTTGTTCAAAATTATTTCCATTGTTTATTTAATAAAGCGTATTTATGGCCTTGTATCTTTATATCATATTTCAAAATTAATTGTAATAATTGACGGATTTAAATGAGAAAGAAAATTACATACTAGCCCAATAATGTCTTGCAATTATCTATTTAAATAATCTAAAATTACTAAATGCATAATTATGGGCTGGGTTTCTTTAATTGATATAATTAGATCGTTTCCAAATTTTCAAATAATATCGACATTTAGTTTAGCCTAACCACAGCGTAACCTTTATATTTAGATATCAACTATCAGTTACACTTTCCCCGTGCTTTCTCCGACTCTCCCATTAAAAAAAGCTTATCTTGCTAATTTACAGAATGGAATATAACTTTACTAAAATAATCATTTTGCTTCTTTTACTTGTCTACGCTCACGCATTCTTCGACCCACCTGATAAAAATTTGGCAATCCTCGACTTTATCCAGATTACCCAACCAGACCTTCCAAGAATGAAAAAATATAATCCAAATCTCCGCGATTATTATAATTCACAAGGTAAACCTGCTCCTGGTAAACTCGATTACATCCTATATTTTGTTAATACTATAGCAATAGAAGCTAACAGAAGCTTATATATTCCCCTCGTAACTATGCATTTTCTTGGCTATAAAGCTGTAGATTTGAGGATCGTTCCTACAATACTTCCTAACAGTAATTTTAACGAGGTTCCCGACCGCCAACCCACAAATTTATGGAAACATTATAGAAAAAAGTTGAACGATAAACAACTTCCGAAATTTGTCCAAGTACACTCAATGGACCTCACTTTCGCTTATTGCAGCAAAAGAAGAAAGATTGACAATAGCTTTTGGTCAATTACCTCATTTACGGATACATTCGACAATTCCACTTGGTTGTTGGTTGCAATCTTTATAATTTTAGTTGGAATTCTGGTTAATTCCAGTCCAAGATTTGATGGGATATTCCTTACTTTGTCAGCCCTCATTAGTCCAGGCTTAACCGGAAGTAAAAGTGGAAGATTTAAAATACTTTTTGGACTGTGGATGTTGTGCTCAATAACCCTTTCCATTTATTATTGTGGGTCTATGACGAGCAATCTCATTTCGCCACAGAAGGAACATATCATTTCTTCCTTTGCTGAACTGAAAAGGGAAAACTACACACTAATAAATCGTAACCCGTTGCTCCGACTCCTTTTATTACAAACAATAGAACTTGTGCAGAAACATGAGAAGAACATTTATTTAAGTCCGGGCATGATGGAAGTGATAAATCTCATAAATAATTCAGTTTCGGAGATTAATGACAAAAAATACTTTGATAAGCTTGTATTTTATGATGATGTAAAATACGTAACAAGTTCTGTTTGGACGGTTACAATATACGAGTTGCTTGATATGCACGAGTTGATTGTCAACGACAACAGAAATAAGAATAGAATTAGAAGATGCTATTTAGGAGACGCTGCAGTTGATGGCGGGCCGTTCTTTTTCACTTTTCTCCCACCACAACATGAAAAACTAGCGACAATATTTAGACATTTGGTAGAAGCGGGCATTTATCAGAGATGGGACAGAGAAGGAAATGCTAACTTTTATTCAAAACGGGTTCAGGACAGAGGCAAAGTGATTTCTCCGACTAAAGTCAAGTTTGAGGACGAAGATGAAATTAAGCCGTTAAGCCTAAATGGGAAGATTGGAAGGGTTTTTGCAATATGGATTATTTGTGTTGTGGTTTGCTGTGCAAGTTTGTTGGCTGAAGTGGTTGTGAAATTGTTTATTCATAGAATATCTAATCGTACACAAGTATTATTTATGCATCGTAATTTCTCCGCCAAACAACAGCTTTGTTAAATCATAAATAAAGTCAAGTGTATTCATGTCTCGACATTTTATTGAAATTTAATACAACGTTACAAGAGTAACTGCACTTTTCCGTTTCCAAATTAATTCCATACAGAACGCCAAAAAACCGACGACATTTCCTATTCCCGAAACAACAAAAATCTTGCCAATTTTTCCTCCCATTTTTAGCATCTCCACTTCAACTTGTTCCCTTTCCACATCAACAGGAGATTTTACTTTAACTCTATCTTGAACCCTTGAACTAAAAAGATTTGCAAGGTCCTCTTCATCCCACCTCTTACAAATTCCTCCTTCAACAATCATTCCAAAGACATTCATGCTCTCATTACTTCCTGGTGGCAAAAATACATAATAACTAGGTCCAACCCCGATCAACTCTTTCCCCACCCAACAACCAAATCCTGCGAAATTGTCATTTTTATACCATTTCCTAATACCCTCCATATATTGCAAAACGACGTGCCACTGTGACACAACAGCATATTTTTCATTGCTTCTTAGTTTTTCAAAAAGTTTCATAAAATTAGCTTCAAGTAAAGTCTTTTTTATTAAATTCTTGTACTCCGCATATCCTTTAACTGTCAGATTGTACATTTGAACGGTTTCATTTAAAAGTGTCTGCATTTCTTTATCAAATACTAAAAGAGTGTAGTTTTGCCTCTCCAAATCTCCAAATCCTGAGTAACTAATCTCTTTCGGTGAAGCAATCAACTCGCTTTCTACAACTCCCTCGTAAATCTCTACAAACATGTTACATATTAGCATCCACAATACAAATAGTCTGGAAATATTTCCATGTTCGCCATTCCCAATTAGAGCTCCAAACGCGAGAATAACTCCTCTTACTAATTTCTCTATTGTGTAATCAACTCCAGATTCTAATGAGCCAACAAAAATAATCCCAACTAATATACATAGCCACGTCCACACATCAAATGGCTTTGTAAAAGTTGAAATTTTCCAAATGTTACCACTTTCATCGTGCCACTGACGACCACAGTAGACAAAATTATATGGTTTATCAGGTACTTGATAGAATGTTGGGAGGTTGGATAGAATAAGTTTTCTTTGGGCTTGCCAGATTTCGAATGGAGATCTTCCACGCAGATCGTTTGTGACTAAATCGGGGAGAATAGTCTGCGTTTTAGAAACCAAAGATTCGGGATTGCGCACGGTATTTATTCGCCTATTAATTTTAATTATTGTCTTGTTAAAGACACAAGCAATAATATGACAGATAATGATTTGGGCAGCAGCGTAACCTGGTCGCTCCCATGGAAAAGCTCCTCTCGAATAAAAATTACGAAGCTCTCCAAACATAGATAAGGTACTGGAAACTTCATTTTCATAATTTAAATAGTAAGTATCAATAGCTATGTATGATGCCATTTTCATACCTGATGTACAGCTCATCAACAAACTGATTACAACTGAAAAAATGCAATCATTATTAATATTATGAAAGTGTTGAGTTATAACACGAAAAGCAAAGGCATAATTATTTAATTTTACAAAATTATTTCTATTATCCTTTTGTTATTTAAGCGTAACTATATTCTTGCTGATAATTATCTTTAACCTGAATTATTTAAAAATTATCCTTTATAATTGTGATTTTTGAATAACTAACAAAATGTATAACAGCCCAATTATGTTTTGCCATTTATCATTTAAATAAAAATCTAAAATCAATGAATAAGTAAATAGGTACCAAGGTAATAACAAGGTGTCGTTCTTAACTTGGCAAAATGTCTAACAATAAAGATAATGTAGTTGAATGCTGCATTCAGTTTGCTCAACCTTCAAACTTAATAATTACATTTTCTCCAATATTCACAAGGAGATAGCACAAAAATTAGTCTTGTCATTTACACATTTGCTAAGTTTATAAAATGAAGCCTACCTTTACTAAAATCACCATATTGCTCATATCCCTTTTCCACACTTATGCATTCTTCGACCCACCCGACCCAAACTTAGCAATCATCGACTTTCTCCAAATTTCCCAACAAGATATTTCACGAATGCGGAAATACAATCCAAATCTGCGCGACTTTTACACTTCAAATTTAAAAGCCAAGCCAGCTCCTGGGAAACTCGACTTTATTCTATATATTGCTAATACCATAGCAACGGAGGCTAATAGGAGCTTGTTTGTTCCCTTCCTCACTATGCATTTTCTTGGCAACTCCGCCCTAACTTCCAGAATAGTTCCTACAATTGTTCCCAACAGTAATTATAACGAGATTCCAGACCGACAACCTACAAACCTCTGGAAATACTACAGAAAAAAGAATAAATATCTCCCTAAATATGTTCAAGTTCATTCTATGGACATTACTTTTGCTTATTGCAGCAAGAGAAAAAAGGTCGATTATAGCTTTTGGTCAACTACCTCATTCACTGAAACGTTTGACCATTCAACTTGGTTATTGATTGGAATATTTATAATTGTAATTGGACTGTTGGTCACTTCCGCTTCAAGTTGTGATGGAATATTTCTCACACTATCAGTTCTTATTAGTCCGGGTTTGACCGGAAGTAGGAAGGGTAGATTTAGAATCCTCTTTGGATTGTGGATGTTGTGCTCTATAACCCTCTCTATTTATTACTGTGGATCAATGACAAGCAATCTCATTTCTCCACTGAAGGAATATGTTATCTCATCCTTTGCCGAACTGGAAAGAGAAAACTATACGCTTATAAATCGGCATCCGATGATCCGATTCCTCATAATGCAAACCCTAACATTAATGCAGTTGCACAATACAAGCATTTATATAAATCCTGGCATGATGAGTGTCGTGAGGCTCGTTAATAATTCGGTTTTAGAGAGTAACCGCACTAAATACTTTGATAAGTTAGTGTTTAATGATCAAGTAAAATATACAACAAGTTCTGTTTGGACGGTTACAATATACGAGCTGATTGATATGCACGAGTTAATTGTAAACGACGAAAGGAATAAGAAGAGGATAAGAAAATGCTACTTAGGAGACGCTACTGTTGATGGCGGACCTTACTTTTTCATCTTTCTTCCACCACATCATGAGAAACTCGCAAAAATATTTAGACATTTGGTAGAATCCGGCATTTATCAAAGATGGGAAAACGAAGGAAGCGCTTTCGTTTATTCAAAACGGGTTCAGGACAGGGGCAAAGTCATTTCTCCGACTAAAGTCAGGTTTGAAGAAGAAGACAAAATGAAGCCGTTAGATTTGAATGGGAAAATTGGAAGGGTTTTTGCAATATGGATTATCTGTGTTGTGATTTGCTGTTTGGGTTTGCTAATTGAGATAAGTGTGAAATGGTTAATTGATAGACTGTTTAATTATAAACAAGTAATATTTATCCATCGTAAATACCTGGACAAGCAAATGCTTTCTGTCGTTGGGGTCTTTGCTTTGTGAGCCGCTACGGCGCGAGTATTTGAACAATTGTCAAGGTTTTTGTTTTGTTTATGAAAGGAGAGAGGTTGTAAGCCACAATGGCATGGTCAGATGGAATTAGATTGTGATCAGAGCGGAAGTTAGTCAAAGTTAGTTAAAATAAACGGAGCAATTTAGCAGTTTAATCGTTTATCTTTCATTTTAACCGTTAGAAGCATTGACCAACCGTAATGTTAAGT
>JAHZMU010002346.1:0-23251 GCA_027743725.1 Rambutsinella grinnellia | reverse complement strand
TCTTCAGAACCCGTTTCATTTTCATATTCACTTCTGGCCATTGCTGTTGCTGGCCTTACACTGCAATTTTCTGGGAAAGTTGCGAGCTTAAATTGAATCTGATTTTTGTTTCCGGGCAAGACCCTCTTTGGATGTTGGTACCAGCCTGAGCCTTCTTTGTAAATTTCAGGCTTCCAGTAGTCGGATGATTTAGTAAGACTTAGCTTGGTACAGTTTCCACTCCAGAAGTCTATGGCTTCGTCGATCGCACAGCATTTTGGGAAGCAGATGGCATGTTCCGTCTTATTTAAATCCTTACATGCGTGAGGGCAAGTCAGAATTTCCATTTTGGTCGGAAGCAATGTCTTGACACAGTAATCTTTTGGGCTATAATAGAATTTGTCATTATCGTAGAAATATCCATTTGGAGTGAAATGACTAGGAAGATTCTTTTGTGCGTTGTGAACAAAATCAAAGCTTCGGAACCAAGTCGTGTCCGTCTTCCCTTCGTTCCACAAGACATCCTTGGTGAATGCAATTTCCTCTGGACACGAAATGAATCCAGGCTTCAACCTGAAAATTTAGATTTTATTGCAAAAGACTTTTGCCAAAAGTCAACCTAAATTTTGACAAATTATTTGCTCTTTACGTGAACTGAAGAGGCTCATCCTCGAATTCTTTAAGGCTTGACAAATTTGACGGAATTGTTAAGGCGTTTCCATCCCCGCCTGTGCGATCTTGAAAATCCAAGCATTTTATTAAGACGGCGTGTTCTGCACAAACTCTTTCATTCCAAATGAAGATGATTAAGGACAACCATCCATACACTCCTACTTTATTACCCTTCTTAACTGCAGTCATTACTAGCTTTTAACTTTTAAATGATATAATGCATAGCTCTGGAATTGTAGAAACTGCGTGAAAGAAGACTGGGTCGAAATGATTGAAATTTCAAGTTCGTCAAGCTCTCTACTAGCCGCAAGTAAAGTCGTGAGATTATGAATGTGGTCAAACTGATAATAATGAGAGTTGAGTATTATGTCAACGAATAAACCTAAACATTGGCACACGTCATCTTTCACAGTAAAGCTTTATTAGAATCCAGTTTGTGGTTAATTATCTTAATAATCAAACGAAAGCAAAAGTCACATACAAACAGTAAGACTAGCTAAATAAAGAATTACATAACCTCTCCAGTGGAGAGTCTCCATGCCACAAACATATTAAGTATAAAAATAGTGAAGAAAATACTCGAATTACTGGTCGATCAAGTCTAACTTAAAAATTACATAGTTGGAAAGCCAACAAATCATTTCCTTTTCACTTAATTACCTTCACCATCACCCAAACGACTGCAAAAGTGGTCGCTTTTGTCCAGAAATAAGCCCCCGCAAACTTCGCATCTATGCGTTCGCCTGACATGCTGTTGTCGCTGTGCTGCACCCGTAAACTGCTCCTGGCATCCTGGATGACCACAGACACGAAGATTGTGGGAGCGAAAATGTGATTTTATCCCTGCCGGAGAAAGCGACGCAAATTCACATCCCTGGGAATTGCATCTGTAAATCTACATCAAAATAAGGAGGAAGTAAATTAAAACCTTAGTTCACATTTGAGACTTTATAAAAACTAATAAAATCTGTGCTCGTGCTTTACCCCATCCAGCGTAGTGAAACCCGCATCTTGGGAGTTCCAAGCTCGTTGACTCTGATTTGCGCTGGAACCATTCCTGCCTTGAGGCTCCAACTAATAAAATTTATTTAATTAATTGAAGGCTGTTTTATTACATTGAAATATTATTTTAATGTTAATTTTTTTTAATGTTATCATTATCATCTCGGTCTTATTGAGTAAGAACTTACGATTTCATTCATAACACTCGAGCTTTGAGGAGCCGCTGACGATTCATTGGAAAAGTCCAAGACATGCTGCACAATAAAACAAATCAATTTATAACTTTTGAATTGTTTGACAACATACAAGTTTTTATAAATTAAATTATTCGTACAGAGTCATTAGAATCAGAGCTTCGCCCCGGCTCTGACGACTGCGACGACATTGAGTCGAGTCTGTCGCTCGAGCTCGAACTACTACATCTGGATAGTAGACCTCTTCGCCTCAAAGCATCCACAGTAATGTTCATCCGCTTCGTTATCGTTGCCGGATTCTTCATTTTAAAAAACAAAAAAAAATCAACATAAACCCCAAAATGTAAAAAATTCCAATTCAATCTGTAATTGGCAGTGCCAATTTGGCACGTACGATTACTTGCTTCGTCGCTTCCCCCTTGATATTTACACCATTAGTTGGACTGGATTCACTCCTCGCCTCCATTTCCTGTTCTGACACGCCACCGCTGTTCTCGCCATCCTATAACCAGCGAAACAACAATTGAATGATTGCCGAATTAGAACCAACCGAATTCATCCAAATTTCAAATTTATTGCCACTAAAACACATTTGAACTTACAGTCACCTTATTCGATTGGCGACCTACTTTCCTCCCTTCCTTTTCTTTCTTCTTCCGGTAGAACTCCTGCAATACAACAATATTTATGAAATGTTTCAAATCTCACATTTCCACTAAATTAAATTTAAAATGTCAATCAATTCAATCCTCACTAATCTTTCCCTTTGACCTTCTACATCCATGTCTTCGTCGTCTGGGTTGTTCGTCTATATCCAACAAAAACATTAAAATTTAATACCTAATCACAAGTTCTGATTCAGAACCAACCGAATTCATCCAGAAATTTATTGCCCTTAAACCTCAACTTACCGCGACCTCGTTAGATTCACTCCTCCTCCCTCTTTGCCCTTCATTTTCTCTCTCAAAGAATGCCTAAAATATAACCAAATGTTTCAAATCTCACATCAAATCAATCAATAATCAGCCAATTGAATTCGTCTCACCAAGCGTGCCCTTTGAACTTCCAAGTCCATATCCGCTAAACCTTCTGGGTCATCAAGGAAATCCATAATAAGCAATGCTTATCCTCCACAAACACTTTCTTTAATTTTAAAATTAACTAAAAATCCCACTCGTTAAAATCTCTCCACAATCCCAACCAAGAGCTTCCAAACTTTCCGACAATTACTTTCCAAACAAGTTTGGCAAGACTCGACACGTGTGACATTACTCGTGTCTTTCCATCTCTGTTTACAAGCAAGCTCCTCACTTTTATTCGCGTCCACAAAAAACTTTGAATGGCGTATTTCATGCCAAATGTCTAAAAGGGACGCGTATGAAAAAGCTGCGCCTGATTCAATCCGATTCATGCTTTTATGCAAAATAAATTGTGAACTTGATCATTTTATGCTATTTTATTGAGCTAAACAATTTTACATTTTAATCTTTTTTAACACTTCCTCTCCGCCATCAACCTCCTCTTCCTCTTCCCCCACTCCCTTTGCAATACCCTCGCGCAGTGAACCTCCCTCTGCCTCCACAAAGTACTACTAATAACCTCATACCCCGGCCTATCTACGACCACAGGTGGGGGCGGAGGCGGCGCCACATCACTCCCTTGCTCCTCCTCATCTTGATTCTTCCCCGCCTTCCTCGCAAAAAAGTCTTTAGTCAACGCATCCAAAATATCCACGCAATACATCATATCCCCTTTACAAATCGGGATGTCCATCAAAATAATCTTCATTTTATTCGGCTTATGAATTTGCAAAGGCGCTTCTAAAACCGAGAGCAAATCTGTCAACTGATCATATCTAATATATTCACTCCCTGTAGGGTCAAACTGTGCCCATGTCTCATAATACATATCGTAATCATCATCAGTCAAGCCCTCCTGAACTTCTTCCGTAGCTTGTGAATAATTCTCTAAAATAACAGCCACATACATATTAATTATGATTAAAAAGCTCATAACCAAATAGCTTAGAAGAAACGCCACAGCCACAGCGCTATTCCCACAGTCGCCTGTAGTCCCCAATTCAGGGTCTGGCAATTCACAATCATCCTCATCCATAATCCCGCTCAAAACCCCATCCCATCCAGCACTAGTACTCATTTGAAATAATAATATTATCGATTGCCCAAAAGTCTGAAAATTATAGACTGAATCGAGGCCCCCTCTTAACTTCACATTCATAAAGAATCCCATTCCAAAAATTGAAAAAATGAACATAACCAAGAAGAGCAATAAGCAAATATTGAACAAAGCCGGAAGCGACATTGCCAAAGCGAATAGCAACGTCCTAATCCCTTTCGCTCCCTTAACCAATCTCAAAACCCTCCCGACCTTCGCCACCCTCACCACTCTCAACAACGTCGGACTCACAAAATACTTCTCAATCAAATCACTCAACATCAACCCCGCAACTGACAGAAACACCACAACCAAATCAAATAAATTCCACGGTTCCGTAAAATAATGATGCCTCAGGGCAAACATCTTCAAAAAGCATTCCGAAGTAAAAATAGCTACAAAAACCGAATTAATCGATGACAAAACCCTATCCCAAAACCCCAAATGCTGTGGAGTCTACAGAGAAAAGCGGAAACCTCTCGAAGAATTGGGGTGGCATGCAATCCGCCGGATACTCTATTTCTGGCTCGGGTTTAGGCGGTTCCACTACTGCTTCGTCAATATGCTCTTCGCCTTCTTCATCTTCAATCCATTCGCCATCTTCGTGGTCATCGTGGTCATCGTGGTCGTGCTCATCATGTTCATGGTCGTCGTCTTCATGCTCATGATCGTCATCTGAATCATGCTCGTGATCAGTCGAAGGGCCTGGCTCGTCTCTAAAAACCCGCCTTTTATAACTTCCAAACTCATCCTCATGTTCCTCCTCACTCGAGTGTCCGCCATCAATTATTATTCTCGTCTCCACCAAATGCCTTCTTTTTCTTAATCCCTTTGCTGATAAATTATTCCCTCCAATTTCATGCGCAGAGCCATCCTCCTCATCTTGAAACCTTACAGTTGTCTCCGGACTAATCTTGGCGTGATTAGAACAGCCCAATTTCCTACAACGGACTTTCACCCATCGACCAAACCGGCCAATTCTTTCGAAAGCCTCTGCCAATTTATTAGCTTCATGATCTGTTGTAGACGGAGCGAGATTAGATGCGCCAAAACTGCTGAGGAGAAGAGCCAAGAAGAGATTCAGCAAGACGAGATTCCCGATAACCACCGTGGCGAGGAAGAAAGGGACACAAGCGCCCCCAGTGACAAGCATGCAGTCCCACATCGACTCTATCCATTCTCCGCACAGCACCCGAAAAACAATCAGGAAAGAATGGCCAAAGTCGGTAAAGTTCCAGCGGGGCATTTCCCCTCCTGAAAAAGAAAAAGAAGCAATTTGAAATAAATTTAGTAACAAGTTTTACTTAAAAGTTAAAACTGTATTCAACTAACCTGGGAATAAATGGGTTTTATCATAATAATTCTGGGCAAATAGCTGCATTCCCATCACCGCAAAGATGAAGATAATAATCACCAGAACAAACACCAAATTACTCAAAGCGCCAACAGTCTTTCCCATAATAGTCAAGATCATATTCAGCGATGGCCACGATTTCGCTAATTTAAAGACTCTCAACTAAAAAGAAATAATCGGATCAAATTAGACTGAAAAATAAATTATTTCAATCATTTACCAAACGGAAACTCCTCAGCGCACTAAGCCCTGGCAAATTCGCATCTTCAAAGACGACTTCAACCAATGAGAAAACCACAATAATGAAGTCAAACACATTCCATCCCACTTGCAAATAATATTTGGGGCTCATCGCAATAACTTTCATGGCACATTCGAGTCCAAAAATGGTTGTAAAGACCTAAAAGTAAAAAGCATTTCATTAAAGCGAAAGTTACTTTCTCCACTTTCACTTACTTTATTTCCTGCTTGGAGCGTCATGCTCATCACGTATTTCTCCTCTACCCCGTAATGATCCAAAGCCATGAAGCAAGTATTGACCACAATAGCCAAAGTGATAAATAGCTCCGTGAAAGCATCGAAAACAATGAATGCAACCCAAGCCTTAAAATAGCTCCAAGGATATCCGCAATCCCACAAACAAAACATGTCTAAAAATTTAAAGCTCCAGCGAATCACCATCTTCCTAATCCTCTCCTTCATTGGGACCCTCCTGGGCTCTGGAACTGGTAAGATTATTCCACCTTCGCTATTCAAACTGTCCACAGCGCCATCATCTTGATCAATTTCTCTCATAATTTGGATATCATTCAGCTCATCAGTTAGAGCAGAGGAAGGATGTAAATAAACACCAGGTTTTGGTTTCTTCTTTAGCTCGTCCAAGCTCTTTGAAGGTTCCTATTCAAAGCAAAGCTCTTAATTAAATAATTGAAATAATTACTCTCTTTTTAATTACCCTTTTCAATCCTTTAAACCCATTTTTCCTATCGCAATTAAGAGCATCTTGCGACTGCGACGAGTAAGAAATCCTCCTTCCTTGCGGGTCATACATGGAATGGTTAGCTATAAAATTCATAACCAATTTATAGCAAAATCTTTTTAAAATCCTAATCAAAATCTTACTAAATCCCGGAAGCTCATAAGCATGATGATGTCCCGTACAAAAAGGCAATAAAATCGCTCCATCCTTCCCACTCGTCGGGATATAAGCTCCCAACTCATCATACTGAAGATGAATCTGCTCTTGGGCTTCCAAATAAGTTGATAAAAACATCAATTTGTCCTTCCCATACGATTTAGTGCTTCCTTGCAGACTACTGCTTAATGTCCTTTTACTCTTTGATTCCGCATCTGCCGCTTCTTTAGCCTCTAACTTCGCAGCTCTCGCCGCCTCTTCCTCATAAATCGCTTCTAACTCAGCCGCATCCAACATCTCATCTTCCTCCGCCTTCTTCTGCAGCTCATCATACGACATTGCAACAATAGCTAAAATCAAGTTGACCAAGTAGTAACTCCCCAAAAAGATTATAACAATGAAGAATAGCATATGCCAAGGCCCCGCCGTCCTTAGCACTTGTTGGTACAGCGATTCCCAGAAATCTTGCGTCATTAACCGGAAGCTGGAGAGAAAAGCGTTTCCAAAAGTGTCAAAGCTTGTATACCCATAATTTGGATTAGGGCCATATCCTTGAAAACAAGTATAGTTCTCAGGGCAAGGTCCAGCCCCACTCGCATTTCCACACAAAGGATAACCCGCTTCCCCATACTCATTCGGTGGAGGAAATGGATACCAATTTGTAAAGTTTTTATTCCAAACCTCCCAGTTTTTATCCCTCTCTTTTCCACTTGACCCATCTTCAGGGAAATCTCTAATACACTTTTGGGTCAAAACCCCCATATAAATCTGGAGACCGACAAGACCAAACACACTCAGAGCGAAAACGGTTAAGATTATAACATCTCTTAAATTCTTGACTGATTCGATGACAGCTCCAACAATAGTTTTCAACCCGGGAACAATTGCGACTGTCTTCAATGCTCTGAATACTCTGCAGGTTCGCAGCGCTGATAAATTCCCGAGATCAATGCCCATCGTTATATAAGCTAAAGCAATCACAACAAAATCAAGCCAATTCCAAGCGTCCCTCAAATAAGTGAATTTCTCTAGAATGAATCCTCTCGCAAATACTTTCACGGCTGATTCAAAAGTATAGATGGCTGTGAAGACGACTTCTGTAGATTCAGTGAAGGGGCTTGAGGGCATGATCATTACGTAACAGTTTGTTAAAATAGTTGTAATAATTATAAGAGAGAATAGCCCATGCGTCAAGATTGCAATGGCTGCCCTCCTAACGGGATTGAATGGGCTTAAGCAATACATGGCGTCGGTTGCACTAAAGCGGAAAATATCCTTTTTCTTCGTGACGATAACGAAGGATGGGATTTTGTAGTAAAATGGGTCGATATCTTCTAATGGGATGTTGGCAAAGGAGTCAGCATCAAAATAGTGGGATAAGCGGATAGGGAGGGCGGAGCCTTGCTCAAGCTTGGGGTCGGGGCTGTAGTCATCGTCGTCATCGTCGTCGTTGCGGGACTCCTAAAGTAAATTAATTATTTTAGAAAATTTCGTAAGGAAATAGCTAAATGGATTATGCCTTACCTTCGTGTTTTTATAGCTCTGAAGGTCAAATCACGTGGATGAGGTCATGTGATAAAAGCAAAATAAATAGTATTAGAGAGGAAGCACTTATAGAAAGAATGTAAAAGGTTTTAGGAAAGGAATGTATGACCCGTGCCTAAAAACTAGTACAGTATGATCACGGTCAGGGTAATGTCATGTGAGGAAATTGCGTAGCAAATTGATATTGATTTATATTCTAAAGAGATTTAAATGGTGAAAGTTTTTGCTTTCACCGAACAAAAATCTAGAAAACTTAACTGAATCTGATTACTTTATTATTTATTTAAAACTGACCTCTTCCGACTTCTTCAGCTCGGCTTTCTCAATCCGCATCTGAATAGCTTTTAAGGAATCCCTCGTGAAAGGTTTGAAGTAAGTGGGGACTTCGCCCAGCGAGCTGGTATCGGACATGTCCGAGTAGCTCGACATGATTGCACCTTTTTAAATGATAAGTAAATTAAACTCTTCTTGTTTTACACTTAAATAAATAGATTTCTAGCCAGGATCAAAATCGAAATGCACTGACCCAAAGCCATCTGAAGACTGACTCTCTTTAATGAGGTGGAAAGTAGTGTGGGAACGTGGCATGCAAATCACCTTGTGTCAACCAAACAATTAGAAGAATGCGGATCAATAAGGGAAAGTATGAGATTTGTTTTGAACAAATAGTTTTATTCGCGTGTTAAACTGCACTTACTCAGCCTTCGTTTGGGGAAAGAGGAAAAAATTCCTAAAATTATGTTTGCTGATTACTCCGAGAAAGTTGCTGGGCATTGGGGCAATAATGTATCATTTTTCATTTTACTAACCACCATCTCCTTAAAGTAATTATTACTGAAAATATTTTATAGCTATTGTCATTTCTGTAGGGAGAATGGGCATTTGTCTAAAAGAAGATGGTTGTAATTAAATTCTTGTATGCAAGAACCGACATGAAGCATTTATTAGCAAGGAAATTAGGACGCATCAACCGATTAGGAACGACCTGAAAAACTTTAGCAATCCAAAGTATTTGCATTACACATCGGATGCTCTAGAGAAAGGTGAGGAGTAACAAGCCAAACTTTTTGTCCTGAAATACTTTTGCTTTCCTAAAAAGTTCTTCTGAATGCTTTCATGTAATCAGGTCGTATGGTTGACCTTGCAAAATTACTTTTGTTAAATGCATTCATTCTATTCATGTAATGCTCTTTGATCAATCAAACCTCGGAGTTATATGAGACAATGCTACTATTTCAAGGTGATCCAGAGAAATTAATGGGCGTTAACCTTAATTAAATATCTGATAAAGCCAAATCAATAATGTCCAACAATCTAATTAATATTTTACGCGTCTACCTGCTTATCAAATCGTCTGCTAATTTATTTATAAAATTTTAAAAATCAATTTATCTAATAACTACCGCATGGTTTTCTTCCTAACGGAAAGTGAAATTGGACTTGACTTTATTTTTTGATTAAATAAATAAAATAATTATTCTCAAGAAAGAATACAAGTAGACATGTTATAATAAGCAGGCAACACATGCAGGAATACATGATTATTAAGACGTAAATAATGAATGTCAGGTGCATATGAATATTAATATATTACTGAATCTGTAAATTAAATTGTTTTCCTTTCGGAGACGCAATTAACTAATCTATCATCAAACAGCTGCTAATAAGAGGTTTAGTTATAGCATGGCTCGCGCGTGTGTTCTTTCTTTAATTTAAAAACTATTTTAAAATCTTGATACAAGTTTAATTACATAATAAATTTTCCATCCCACTCCCAATAACATTTTAATTAATTTTGTCGCAAAACATTCATAGATATTCATCTTATTTGTCTAGAATTCAAACTAATCTGGCAATCCACTCTCGGACTTTCTCCAAGCCACTTTCTCTGTGCAACTCAGGATATTTCCCTAAATAATAACTGAAATGCTTATCGAAACTAACCTCCTCGACGAATTCATCTTCCTCTGCTACTCAGGCATGAGGCAAATCACTCGAGTCCCTTGCACCTTTAATGAAGGAACCTTAAAGGTTAACAGAATAATATTCCGGAACGCAGCCCTTATAATATCATTTGCAACAATATCTCTCTACTGCTCCATAATAGAAGCCAACATTAATCGCTACTTCTACAACGAACCAATCAACAGATACCAATTTTCCTTTGTCTCTGTCGTCGCTAATGGATTCTGCACAATCGTCTACTTCTGCAAGAAGGTTTATGACGAGCCTAGACTACTCGAGGAACTCCTTACCCAACTGGTAAAATTTGAGGAGAAACATCTAAAGCATGAGAGCTCCTCATTCAAGGATTCCTTGCCCAAAAAGTCTTCAAAGCTTGCGTTAGGAACCTGCAAACTATTTAGGGTCACGGCTGTCAATCTCGCCCCTCCTGTGCTCGCCATCGGGCCTGTGCTGATGCCTTCATTGCCCTTCAATCTTCTCCGATTCTATCCCGCAAAAGGATTTCTCCACTTGGGAGATTTTCTCTGCATCTGTCTCGGAAGCAACAAAATGATTAAGTGGCTATTTGACAAAAGCATAACCTTCCTAGGGAACCTTGTTATGTGGAACTACGGTCCTAAATTCTGGGCTATGCTCACCGACCAAATTGTCGTCGGTTCGGCCGCTTTGTCATCAGCTAATTCAATTTTGGAATTGTAAGTTTGTACCAAAATACTTCAAACTAAATTTAATTCTAATCCTTATTAGAAAACTGAAGAATTTCAATCAAGACAAGCTCGAATCATACATCCTAATCCAAAGAGAGATCCAAATTCTGACTACAATTTTCAACAAATTGCAATCATCAATTTTAGTCGGTCTCCTCCTAATCGCCGCATACGGCCAGATAGTTTCCGGTGTGAATTTAATAGGTTGGAATGAACCAACTAGTGGGAGTGGATCTATTAGGATATTCTTCTTTGTAGCTTTAATAAATGCTGCGGCAGCAGTAATCTTAATCTTCGGGTTTTGCGCCGAGGTCCACGAGTCATCAAAGAAGTGTATGAGAATGTTTGAGAACCTCGGAGTCAAGTTAAAACTAATTAGGTATAAAAAGTCGAAATACTTTAGGAAAGTTATTAGATCTCTGCCAACCGTTCAGGTAAGGTTTGGTGGGGCAAATCATATTGAAAAGTTGACACCCGTTGTTTTCCAGAAGTTTACAACGGAAAGATTCGTAGACTATGTACTGTTGCGTGTTTTGAAAAAGAAGGTTTTAATTTCATAAATGATAAATAATTACAGAGTTAGCTTATATTAGTTAATATTTTAAATATTTAACTTAAATAACTTGACTCATTAAAATAAATCTAATATTTCATGATTACCCTATTTAGTAAGCAACAACCCATCAACAATTCTACCGACAACAAAATCTTCAAACACGACTGAATGCATATACAAAAGCTTGTATAATATGCTATCCAATAACTTAATTAAAATACTAAATGGAAAATTCTGAAAGAAATTGATCTGGCTATTTGGAAAAATTGTCCCACCAAAGCTTAAAATGTAGACAACTGATATTCCTGAAATTTTTATTGATCTACAAACCAACCTTGCTATTCTAGTCACTCTATTCGTCTCCAATTGTTTTAGCAAAAACGGACTAAAATTCTTCGAATGACTTCTTTCAAATTGTATCAATTGGTTAATAAAACCGCACACAAGGTAAGGATTGAAATAGCATTTGAGAGCGAAATATTCGCAGATGAATGCTGCAAACAATGTCAGATACAAAATAATTGCTCTTAGCCAATTTATGCTTTCTCCATAAGACCACCAAATAATAATTGCTTTTAGAAGTGCTACTGCACTCGATGCAATATGTAATCCAAGTGTTATGATTGAGATCAGAATTCTTGGAGACAAAGAATATTTTCTTTCAGATGGATTCCAGTGGAAAGGGTTGAATAGTAGATTTTGCCAGTAATTGACCAGGAATTTTTCGGTAGTCATCATGAGAATGAGAACGCAACGAATTGGGAATTAGCTAAACTAAATAGTGACGCAGGTTTTTTGATATTAATTGAAGCTTTGAAATGGAATGATTCTATCAGGTCATAAATAAGCTTTTAGGATGGCTATAAAATTATAAAATATTATGAATATAAAATATTTAGAGAGATGGTCAATGAACTGGTCAACCCACGCTAAGTAGTATTTTTTAGTAGAAAAGCTTGAGTAGTTTTACTTTTATTAATTTATCAATCGTAGACTAGTTGATGTTGCTTGTTAAGGTTTTAATTCATAAATAATCACAGAATTAGTTTGTAAATTATAATACTAATTAAATTAAGACATTTTAATCCATTCTCCTCCACATCTTCAAGCTTTTCCTAGTCTTTGATTGTTCCTACAAAAATTAAATCTCAATTAAAATCTGTTCAGAATTACATAAATAAAATTATCTTACGCTTTCCAACCATCCCTGCTGTACTCATGGGTAGCGTCAAGTAACCTAACCGCCATAAACTTCAGCTTCGCCATCTTCTCCCAGATATTCGAGTGATACAAATTGGTTAAATGCTCCCTGATATTAACTTCGCCAACTCGCGCACTACCTTTTGGACGCAAAGCAGGCACTGACTGCCCTCCATACTTGTTCAAATGTAAAACTTCCAAGTTTGGAAGGCACACCAAGAAATCATAAGTGACCCCAGCGGAATCCCCGATTACTAAAGACTTCAAATTATAAATTGAATCCTTCGTTGGTTCCAAAGTCCCATTTTCTTGGAGAAAAATGACGTGTGCTGACATATCAAAGTGACTTAGCTTCTTGAACCTCTTCAGCCAAGGGAAGACGTGCTCTTCTAATGAATACCTTGTTCCAGTAACCGCCATAGGGAACTCCAAACACAAGCTGGACAACTGCTTCGCGTCCAAACTCAAAAGTAAATTGTTCAAGTCTTCCTTCGACCAAATTTCCAGAATGTGAACCTCCCTCAAATTAGGCAATGACATAGCTTGGAAACATCTCTGCGGCATTGCTATCCTGGATAGTTTAGATTGATGACGGGACACCAATATTTTAGCTAGTTTTTCTGGGAAACTCGGGAAATTTATGTGGAGCGTCCGGAGTTCTCGGAGATATGGGAAGTTTCCACCATTTTCCTCCAAATACTTTTCAACCAACTGGACATCCTTCTCGTGCTTAACGACATTGCTCGAATCGTACCTATTTTCCGAATCTGGTATTAAAAAATTCGACCCTCCTTCCAAATATAATCGCCTCAAATTAGGAAGATGGTTCAAGCAATCCTCCAACATTTGAATGAAGTCAAGTGGCGTCTGGTTCTCAAAGTAACTGGCTAACTCCAAGTACCAAATGTGTTCCCCAAACCGTTTCAGAAAAGTAATAATGTCATCCTTCATCTCCCAAACTTGCTCTCTACTCCACTCTCTCGTACTCTCCCCCAAATTTATTGAGACTGACCGTGTAAGAATCGGGTTTTGATCTAGGTCATAGTCCCCAAACTCTTCCGTGAATATTTTCATTCGACTTGTTGAATTAAAATAGATTCCCCTAGCATAAGTCTCCTTTAGATACTCATGATAGTATTTTCGAATCGAGTGGAGTGGTCGCCAGACTTGACGCTTTAGCTGCTTATCATAGCGGAAAGGACGGTGACGGGAGTAACGTTCAAGGTAGCTGTCAACAACGAGGGGCATGTCCTTCGATAAGAGACGGCAGTTCAGGATTGTTTGTAGGTCCAAATTGTTTAGAATTGAGTCCCAAACCTGAACAAATTTTTGTCAGTTTAGCGAAATGCTTTAATCTTTACTTAAAATTTATGAAATGCATACCAGTGGCGGAAACTCCATTGGAATTGTCCCATCATTATCCATTTTGAGCTTTCTTCCACAATTTAATTATTAATATTTAATGTAATACTTCGGTATAATACTTGTATAATCTTTTTTCTTTTCTGCTACAAAAGAGAATGAAAAATACATGTGAGAGTTAACCAAATGAGTCATTCCTGTTGAATGTTCAAGGTCATGATGCCGGAGCCAAAAGCTTTAGTAGAAATGACAAGTAGGGTAGACAAGCATAGCAATAGCAATCTATATCAGGTTGGAAAACTGATAAAAGCTGACAAAATAGAATGGGCTTCTCGGCCTTTGTTCATCTAAGCCCATACCATATATAGTCAAGACAAGAACCATTTTAAATGAGTAATTTTTTTTATTTAGTAACCAAAAGCCCATCTACAATTCTATGAACAACAAAATCTTCAAACACGATTGGAGTCATCTTTTCAATAAAATTCATACTACCAAACCTAACCCGAATATTTGTGAATGATTTCATAATCTTTTCAGTCAACATCCTCTTCATTCGCCCACCATTTGTTTTCGGCATCACCAATACTCTTTACCGTTTGCTTTCCAAGCACTTTCTCGATGTATTGTGCACACCTCGCCACAAAACCCAAATATGAAATTTTCATAATGAAAATAACTCCAAGCGCAGAGTTGATTGTGGAAATGCATAGGAAAACATTGCCATTAGTCAACCTTTAATGAACAATTAGTCCAACTAATGCGAACCGTCTATCAAGTAAATTAAATATTCCATTATATGATTTCGATTGCTTCTATTTCCAGCAAATAAATTCCTCCAAGTATCATTTATTTGCAATTTAAAACCAATTAGTGAAAATCCTTCCAATGTAAAATTTTCTTCATATGCTTTACTAGAATTTATATAACCACCCTAGTCACTTGCTCCAGACTGCAAATAAAATACAACTTTTTAAAATGCCTTCCCCACTTGTTCTTTACGCTTTTAAAATTAACGAAATCTTAAACGAAAGAATATTTCCAAACTATTTTGTTTCATGGATTGACTCCGAAATGAGATGGAGACAAAGCTCAATCAAAATCAGAAAATATCACTACATAATCTCACTCAACATTGTAACTCTTTTAATGACACAATTTAATCTATTCAGATTTGCAACAAGTGGTTATATAAAATTGCAAGAAGTAATCTTTAATTTGATTCAAACCCTCCTATTTTGCACTATCCTTTTAGTCGACAGCTTAATATTGACAAGTGGTAAAGACTGGACTGTCGTTTCCGATTATATCTACAAAATCGACAAAAGACAAAAGAAAATGAAGAAAACTAAACGTGGCTGGTTGACGCTAATGCGATTGGGTAAGAATGAGAATTCAATCATTTGCTTTAAATCTAACCAATTTTTAAATTGCAGAGATTAAAAAGGCTCTCCAATACTTCCTCCACCACAAATCCACAAATAAAGTAGACTGGATAGGATTAAGTTTAAACTTAATTGCAATTACTTACCCTTTAGTATTCACAATCCCGGTTACAATCTTCAGCCTTAAAAGGTGGGACTTTTTTTCCTCATTTTGTCGAGCATTTGGCCTAACATTTGCTGATTTTTGGCTCGTTACTCTGATTAAACTAGTGGTTTTCAACTTTTGTATTCAAATATCTACGGTTAGTGTGAGAACTTGTGTGGTCATGACTTTCGGGACACTCGCGTCATTTCTGTCCATTTTGAACTTGTTAAAAAATGTCCATTCTCCAAATTTAAGATTAATTTCAATTTATAAAAAGCTCTACATTTGCTACAGCACTTTGTACAGATTTTCTTACTGGTATGTTGAGGGTTATCTTGTGTTAATTTTTTTGTTTTTGGTGTCAACAATAAGTATGCTAATATTAGGGATAAAATCGGATCACAAAATGCTCAGCTTATTTTCAGTGATTATGGTAATGGGTTTAGTTTTTGGAGTTTTGCCACTTTTTAAAATTGCCCGTTTTTTACTTAATGTGACGAGGTCAATTTTGTTAAATTGGAAGCAAGCTATTGATTTGCGGGGGTCAAAAAAATTAAAAAAGACGGTGAGAGGTTTAAGGTCAATGCATATTAAGGCTGGGAATATTGCAGTTTTGGATTCAAACGTTGAGATGGGATATTTTAATGAGGTTTTGATGGAAACAGTTAATCTTTTAATTTTGTTACAGGATATGCAATTAAATAATTAAATAAATAGTTTGCTCTATATTTTATTATGTAAACCTTTACACTAAAATTACAGTAAAATATTAGAGAATGTTACAACTATTTAGTAAGCAGCAGCCCATCCACAATTCTCCGAACGACGAAATCTTCAAACACGACAGGAGTCAGTTTCTCAATAAAATTTATACTGCCAAACTTGACCCTGATATTAGGAAATGATTTCAAAATCTTTTCAGCTACCTTCCTCTTTACTCGCCCATTTCTCGTGTTCTTTATCATCAGAACTCTTCTCCTTTTACTTTCCAAACATTCTTGCGATGCGTTGTGGACCTCTCCACAAAATCCAAAAATGAAAATAACTCCAAACACTCCATTGATTCCAGACACGCCGAAATGTCCCATGATTAGTATTTCCCCACTGCCCGCCAATTCGTCACTGCTGCTCCGCATTAAGTACAAAGTCGAAAGTATCTGAATGCTCGCCACCATACCAAGATAGATGACCAACACATTTCCAAATATTTTGTTGAATAAGTCGGCTAATATTTGAATTTCCATGAAGAAACTCGCATTTCTCCCAACCTTCTGGAAACTCCAGATTGCATTTGTTAGCCCAGTGCAGCCAAGAATAATCAGAGAATTCAAAACAACCCAAATAGAGGAGATAATTTTAGAAATCAAGATGCTCCATGAGAATAGCCACAGTCTTATCACGATTACCCCAATAACTTCCTCCGCATAAGAACCCAACAACTTATCCAACAATGTTATTAAGAGACTCAATGGGAAGTTGCGAAAGAAATTTATTTCGCTACCGGGGAAAATAATTGCTGCAATGCCTACAACGTACGGACCTCCATAATCTGCTGATACTTTGATAGATCTGCAAACAAGTCTTGCGATCCGGATCATTTTCTTCGTCTCCAATTGTTCCATCAATGACTTCGTAAAGTCCCTGGAATGACGCCTTTCAAATTGTAACAATTCGTTAATAAAGCCACACATCGGGCCTGAATCGAAATAACATTTGAGAGTAAAATATTCAAAGATGAGTATTCCAAAACAGAGTGGATACAAAACAATAACCATTAACCAATTTATACTTTCTCCATAGACCGTATAAAGAATAATTGCTTTTAGACAGGTTAGCCCACATGATGTAAGTAGTAAGCCTAGCATTACTATTGAAATTATTAGAATACTTCCATGACTCAAGCAATACTTTCTTTCGGATGAATTCCAGTGAAAAGGATTGAATATTAGGTTGTCCCAATATTTGACCAGAAACTTTTCGGTAGTCATTGCGAGATTCAAAAGGTTGTCTACAAATAAACTAAAAGATAAAAGTGGAATAAGGGCATTCACCACTTAAACCTTAAAAAAAGAAATTTTTGTTTTTCAGTTCATAAATAAGCTTTTGAGGCTGCCATAAAATGATATTGAAGAGTTATTATGAGTTTAAATATTTAGAATTTTATACCAGTAATGAAGAGATACAATATGAATTTAATTTGAAAGTACACTAAAATGGTTCTTTAATAAACGATGAACGCTCCTATTCCCAGATTCCAATAGGACGTTGGTCTCATCAAATAAACTCGATTGCGTATTCATATTTCATGATTATCCTATTTAGTGAGCAACAACCCATCTACAATTCTATTAATAACAAAATCTTCAAATACGACCGGAGTCAGCTTCTCGATAAAATTCATACTACCAAACCTCACCCGAATATTTGGGAAAGATTTCAAAATCTTTTCAGCCAACTTTCTCTTCATTCGGCCACCCTTTGTTTTCCGCACCACTAATACTCTTTTCCACTTGCTCTTCAAACATTTTTTCGATGTGTTGTGGACCTCGCCACAAAACCCAAATATGAAAATGACACCAAGCGCAGAGTTAATCGCACACAGTAAGAAATATGTCGTGATTACTAGCCCAACATTACCAATTAATTCTTTGCCGCTGTTCCTCATTAAGTACAAAACTGAAAGAGTCTGCTCGCTTGCGACAAAAACCAGATAGACGACCAACACATTTCCAAACAATTTGTTGAATAAGTCGGCTAAAATTTGAATCTCCATGTGGAAAGCGGCATTTCGCCCAACCTTCTGGAAACTCCAGATTGCACTTGTGAGCCCAGTGCATCCAAGAATAATTAGAGAATTCATAACCGTCCAAAAGGAAGAGACAATGTTGAGAATAAAGATGCTCCATGAGAACAGCCACAGCCTCCTTACAAGCGACCCAATACTCCTTCCTCCACATAAGAACCCAACAAGTTATCTAACAACGTTATTGGGATACTCAATGGAAAATTATTAAACAGATTCAGTTCGCTTTTTGGAAAAATTGCCACACCAAAGCTTACTACGTTAACACCCTAATGCACAACTGATAGGTTGATAGATTCACAAACAAACCTTGCGATTTTACTAGTTCTCTTCGTCTCCAATTGTTTCAGCAGAGGTCGACTAAAATCCTTTGAATGACTTTGTTCAAATTGTAGCAATTGGTTAATAAAGTCACACACCAGGCAAGGCTCAAAATAGCATTTGAAAGCAAAATATTCAAGGATGAGTACTGCAATGAATGGATTATACAAAATAATGATTCTAAGCCAATTTATACTTTCTCCGGTAGTCCAAAAAATAATTGCTTTTAAATAGGTCAATCCACACGATGCTAAAAGTAAGCCTAGCATTACAATTGAAATCAAAAGGATTCTTTGATTGCCCAAATAATATTTCCTTTCGGATGGATTCCAGTAGAAAGGATTGAATACTAGATTGTCCCAATATTTGATCAGAAACTTTTCGGTACTCATCATTTGAATGCGAAATAGGAGGTGCCGTTTCTAGTATAATGCGCACTTTATTTTATTATTTTTTTGACTCTTTTAACAAATTCCAAACCATTTTCGTTCATAAAATGTTTTAGAGCCTGTAATAAAATGAAAGCTTTTTGTAAGCACTTATTTCAGACAAGTAAATATTTTTAATTGCTTGAGTTTCCGATAATAAAGTGGATATTAAAATATTTAGACTGGATAAAAAACAGCTCATTTAATACAGATGGCCAATGAACTATATTTTTATTAAGTTACATTTTTGAAAGCAAAACGCAATCTACGAACCTTTCCGTCGTAAATTTCTGAAATATTACTGGAGTCAACTTTTCAATAAAATTTGTCCCTCCAAACTCTACCCTTACAACCCTTATTGATTTAATTACTCTCCTAAAATATCCCGACTTGTTTGACTTCTTCAATTTAAAAATAACATCCATATTTCTAAACAACTCTTTGCTCTTCTTAGACTGTTCGTGAACATCTCCACAAAATCCGAACACTAAAATAACAGCCCCTACACAATTTACCATTTCAAGTGAGAAGAATATCTTCATCGGTAAGCCCACATCCATTATATTCCTCCCGAATAAATTAACCCCAGCTATTACTTGGCCGTAGGCGACAACCATTAACAAAATGAATAATAAATTTGACGCATACTCGTTATAAAGCTCAGTTAACATTTGGATTTCTCTTTGGATCCCGACGTATTTCTCAATTTCGGTTGAGTTGTAGCCTCTGATTTTTCTAATAAAATAAACATTAGATTAGTTTTATAATTTTTTATAATTTTACCTTTGAAGCGTCATTATCGCCGTTGTTAGAGCGGACGACCCCATCACAATCGGGTTCATCATAACAGCCCAATACTTAGAAGCTACCGTGTACAAATATAAATTCCAAATTAAAGTCAATCCTTTCCTAACAAGCCATTTCAGAATTGAAATTTCGAAGCAAAAGCTTTCCATTCCAATTAAAATAAATTTTGCAGGATAATGTGATATTAAATTCATTGGCAATTCGGGAATTATCACGCTCCCCACTGATACCAGCGGGGGCAATAAGTCCACAACTGTTATCCGAAACAATTTGCATGTTAACAATGCTAGTCGTGTCTTGAATCTTATCCTAACTGCCAATTTCCAAGTGGGCTCTTCATGTTTGATATAATTAGTTTCGAGTAGAATGAGACTTGTGACGAGATTCTTTAAAAGGTCGGGCTCGAGATAAATTCTTAAAGAAAAATAGGCAATATGAATGCATCCAAAGGCGTGCATAATTATGAGAGAAATGGCAGCAGTGTTACTAGGCAAGTTGTGGATGCGACAGTGAATGATTTGGCTAAAGATGTGGGTAATAAATGAAATGATTATGTTTGTGGTGATAAGGAAGGAGAGGAGAAAAGAGTTTTTGCAAATTGTGAGCTTTGCATCGCTCCACCTGCAAGGGATTCCAGTGAATTGCTTAAAAGATGACGTGCACAAGAGGGCGAATTCTTGGATGAAGTTGCACTCGATTAACATTTTGATGAAATTGAAACTGGCTCAGAACCAAGTTGATACTGAATTGAATTTTCGATTTTTATTTAAAGGTGTGACGAATAAATATTTGCAGAAATTATGACTGACACTAACAAGAAATATAATATTTGGAGAAATAAGTTGGATCGTTTCCTATGCTAACGTGATAGACATTATCACTTAAACTAAAAATATACTTTGGAATAAGTCATGCCCCTTTGAATTTCAGAAAAGGCGTGGATGAAAATTCCCATTGCAAATAATATTATTTGCTCAAAGGTAAAATGGTATAATTCTAGTCTTACGTGAATTATCTTTAAGCTTTCCAGGCATCTTTATAAAGACAATTGAATAATTTATTAAGGTCTTATTTAAAGTCGGGTATTAAGAAATAATAAGTGCTCATGGTTAACTCGACGCTGTTGTGAAGTGCTGGACGTGCATTTCCCCAACTCTGATTATTCATAGTATATTATTAGCTTAAATAAATTGACTATATCGTGACCCGTGACGTTTAATAAGGTTATAATTAATATAAAGCCAGAGCTAACTTATTTAAGATGATTTTATTTTATGATTTTATGTAGCATTATTTAGTAAGCAACAACCCATCCACAATTTTATTAAAAACGAAATTTTCAAACACGACTGGAGTCAACTTCTCGATGAAATTCATACTACCAAACCTCACCCTAATATTTGGGAAAGATTTCAAAATCTTTTCAACAACCTTCCTCTTTACCCTCCCATTTCTCGTGTTCCTTATCATCAGAACTTTTTTTCTCTTGCTTTCCAAGCATTTGCTCGATGCGTTTTGAACCTCTCCACAAAACCCAAATATGAAAATGACTCCAAACACGCCATTGACTAAAGCCATGCCGAAAAGTGCCGTGATTGGAATCTTTCCACTATCAACTAATTGGTCATTCCGTATCAAATACAAAACCGAAATCGTCTGCATACCTGCCACATAGGCAAGGTAATCAACCAACACATTTCCAAACATTTCGTTGAATAGTCCAACCAATATCTGAATTTCCATGAAGAACCCCGCATTTCTTCCAACCTTTTCAAAACTCCAGATTGTGAGCCCACTACAGCCTAGAATGATCATGGAATTCAAGAGCGTCCAAAAGGTAGCGCCGATGTTCCAGACAAAGCTGCTCCATGAAATTAGCCACAACCTCTTCATAACAAATCCAACCCACGACTCGTCATAAAACAATGAATGATCCAACAATATTATTGGAATACTTAATGGGAAATTGTGAAAAAGATTTATCTGCGTATTTTCCGCAATTATCATTCCAAAACTTAATACGTTGACACCAACAAATACAGATATTTTGATACATCTACAAACAAACCTTACAATTCGAGTCGTTTTAGATGTCTCCAATTCTTTCAAAGACCGACCGAAGTCATTGAAATGGCGTCTTTCAAATTGCAACAATTCATTAATAAATCCACACACCATTTTATAATCGAAATATATATTTTTATTGCGAAATATACGAGGATAAGTGAGCCAAAGCATGGGACATATAATATAATTATTTTTATCCAATTTATTCTTTCTCCATAAAATTTTTTTCAAATAGGTCAATCCACACGATATAAATATTAGGCCAATCGTGACGATTGGAATTAACAGATTTCTTTGAGGACCCAAATAATATTTTCTTTCTTTCAGGTTCCATTGCAAAGGATTGAATATTAGATTACCCCAATACTTCTCCAGAAACTTTTCGGTAATCATAACGAGAATATTCGTAAGCTCACTTGCAGCAAATTATCAGGATTAAAATATTAGAATAAACAAAATACTAAATGGGAAATTCGAGCACTTATTTTTATAGGAAATACTTAAATTAAACTCCACAAAAAACGCTTTTAAGCTGCCATAAAATGAGAGTGAATAAGAAATTATTTAAGAATAATTATGATGAGATAAACAAGTAATTAATTCATATAATTATAAGGAAAGTTAGTTAATTGCTCAATATTTTGGTAATAAACCTGATAAATAAGTATTAAATAATAAGAGTGAGATAACTAGATGACCTGACCTGTCAATGAGCTCGAGATGGCAAAACTAAAAAATTAAAGCTATGCAAGCATTTCTAGTCAAAATGCTATTTTTTTAATTTTATTTAGTAATTAACAACCCATCAACAATTCTACAAACAACGAAATCTTCAAACACGACTGGAGTCAACTTCTCGATAAAATTCATACTACCAAACCTGACCCTAATATTAGGGAAAGATTTCAAAATCTTTTCAGCTAACTTCCTCCTTACCCTCCCATTTCTCGTGTTCCTTATCATCAAAACTCTTCTTCTCTTACTTTCCAAACATTTTCTCGATGCATTGTCCGGGGATCTCTCCACAAAACCCAAATATGAACATAACTCCAAGCGCACAGTTAGTCGTACTAATCAAGAAATATGCTGTAATAACTAGCCCCGCATTACCAACTAATTCTTTGCCACTGTTCCTCATTAGGTACAAAACAGAAAGCGTTTCTCCACTCGCCACAAAAGCAAGATAGACGACTAACACATTCCCAAAAACTTGGTTTAAAAGCTCGGCCAAAATCTGAATTTCCATGAAGAAAACGGCATTTCTTCCAACCTTCTTGAAACTCCAGATTGCATTTGTGAGCCCAGTGCTGCCTAGAATAATCAGAGAATTAAATACCGCCCAGAAGGTAATGATGATATGGAACACGAGAAATGGGAGGGTAAGGAGGAAGTTAGCTGAAAAGATTTTGAAATCTTTCCCTAATATTAGGGTCAGGTTTGGTAGTATGA
>JAHZMU010002345.1:0-11303 GCA_027743725.1 Rambutsinella grinnellia | reverse complement strand
TTCCTGTTGATTAACTAGGGTTCAATTTAATAAAAGTGAACGAATTTTTCTTGCATAAGAATAATTACAAGAGAATCATACTTAATTATAATACTGTGCTACTTTTAATAGGCTAAGTATTGAAACGTCTCAGTTCTCTCATTCTCTGGCTCTTTTACGCATGGAAATCTTCTAAATTGGTGGTTGTATCTAATCCACTTGTTCGTTACTGCAAAACATTTGCAAAGATATTTGACTTTATAATTCGTATCTTTACATAAAATCGTCTTCATAAAATGAGGATAAAAACTATTTTGAAATCATACTCCATTTATTTCCATATAGAACACTACAACCAGCATGCCTCGTCCAAGGGTCTCCTCTTCCATCAGTTCTGAGATTCCACCAAAACACAGCAGCACCCTTCTTAGGCTTAATTGTAACTCCAATCAATGGAAAAACAGTTGATCCGCCTGCGGGCACATCCTCCAACTTTACAAAAGAATATCGATTAGTGAATACTGTAAAAATTGATTATGCTGTAGAGCATACATAAGCCATAAATGTTGCAATCCTATTGCCCCTAACTAGTTCCAAAGGATTCTGTAAATGATCATCTCCCGTGATATAGTCTGTGTGAGGCGAATAGCGACCAGCCATTCCATAATTTGCTACTTGATAAATTTCGGAAGCTTCATTCTCGGGAAATACTTGAAGACCAGTGGCTTCCCCGATTCTTTTGCTTATTTTTTCAATCAAGGGGCCATCATCTTGATTTAGCCAAGCTCTATAAATAATTAAGTGACAAATATATAAAAAAGTTTAGACAGGATTTGAATGCAATCTGAACCCCACTTACTGTTTGCTTGTTCTAACATCAGTCGCCACATATCTTCCATCTCTTCCTTGATGCAGACTTCTCCTCAGTCTTGACGTTGCTTTTTCCTTAAACACTGTAATTTCATACTCGCTCATAAAATCATGGAAAAGTAAGATATACGGGTCAAGTGAATACTCTTCAGCTTTAAATGGACCAAGGAACGAGATGTCTAAATTTTTACGGATAAGTCTGCATCTCAATCCTGCATCCATCATTGGAGTCTGTTGATACAACAATAAATATTTCACATGATTAAGTAACTCATTCCCAGAATCAATCCTTGTTAGAAGTTTAGCTCACTCTAAGATTCTCTCCACGACACAAGGCTTTAAAATTTTCATTCTCCTCCACTGGCGTCAAAGGAACCATTAGTTTTGGCACATATTTATTACTTTTTTGATATTTTCTTCTATTGGCTAGCTTGCCATTTAAAGGCTTTTCGAATGTCTGCCACGTTTCTCCGTATGGTCCCTTTTTCTCAAGAACCTCATCATGCTTTTCAAAAAGTAGCATTTATTAAACTCATCCAAATATAATAAAATCTCATCTTTTTGATACACTTACAACACGTTTTGTAGTCTCTAGAAAGGGAAGGATTTCCTCTCTCGTTGCAGTCGGAATAATAAGCGTGCTATCTTCAGCCTCCTCTTTTGCCCTAAGTAGTGACATCTCTAACCAACCAATGGCCCGGTCATACAAGCCTTTGTTAAAAGCAGCCTTGCCAAGGAATAGACAGTCTCTTGCTAGTAAATAGATAACTCTCAATTGTAGTTTAAGTATAATTAAAACTAAATGTCAATAAATTACCTGACAGTTCATACGGACTCCTCTGAACATTACTCTCAGTTGGGAGCACTCCTAATATAATCTCCGACAGATTTAAGGCATACGTATCCTGAAGTCCTACAATAGCCATCGATGGTTTCAGATTATTTAATAGAGAATTAAGCAATTGTATTGGAAACTGAATTTGATGAATTAAATTAACATCCGTAAAATTGTCTCATATTACCTACAATCGCCATTGAGCCCCCAATAAAATCGTCGAAAGTTGGAAGCTGTTGACCCCTTCTTATTACTTCACCTGCCAAGTCTTTGCAAAATTTAAAATTATTGCTAAATAGCACATTTGTCACAATCCAAGTACTTTTATAATGTGTGAAAGTTACCTCCCACTTCAGTATAATTTTTAATCGTGTCTGCCACTACCTCCCAATCAATTACAGTCCTCTTCAGGATGTGGTATGCATTCATGGGATTTTCAACGATTTCAGTTGCACCTTCGTTCAAATCGGCACTTATTTTATTAAAGTCTTCAATATATCTGAAATAAAAAAATATGTTTGTAAATGTCTCCTGTTCTAATCAAGAATTAATAGTCATCGAGTCATTGGCACATGAATACTTTGTAATAGTCATTTGCATTTCCATTTAGACATCACTCCATATCTAACTTTTTATGTCTGATGGACATCTCCATTCGCATAAAACTTATTGAGACATACATAAATTCGGAAAGTATGTCAATTTTTACAATAGGTTCACCCAACCGCAACTACAACCATCATTGATAAACGCTTCAAAAGTCTGTATCTCCACCAAACCGTATCATTTCAAAGGCCCTAATGACTCTGCTTCAAAAATAATTTGAAAGGAAGTATTTAAAGCCTAAGCTCATTTACTCTTCCTACCCCACTTGCTTTCATCATACATTTATGTCACTTCACGGTAAATATAAATATTCAGGGAGGAAACGGTTTAATTTTATGAATGAAAATTACCCATATTTGGATACGCAGGTGGTTCCCAAAAAGCAGACATTATTTCATATTTTAAAGCTTTATTTTTATAAGCAATTCCATTCATCTTTTGACATTTCCTAGAGTTACCGTTTGCAACCACTGACATGTCACTTTATTGTCGTTACTCCTTACTCAAAACGCTGTTCATGTGCTTTGGGCTAAATTTTTCAATAGCCATCTCATTCTGTTTTTCCAACATAAAATGTTATTTATTATTTCATTGTTGTAATGCTGTAAATACAAAATCAAAAGATTTGTTACCTAAGCAATTTGGCTATAGCCATACTCCTCTTAATAACGGAATTAGTAAATACAACATTAAACTGTGGGTATTAAAAGTCTTATTATAAAAATAAATTAAAAACACCTGCCTTTATCTAACAAGCCTGCTTTTGGTTATCTTTCTAGAAAATCTAAGTACCATTAAGATATTTGTATGAACCTGGGGAATCGTGAAGTGACGGTTTATGGACTACATGCGAATTTCTTAGACGAACGGAGAAACGGCTTTTTTGATGGCTCTTATTATATGCTCCTTTGCATGCTTTTAATCAACTTCTAGCAATATATGCAAGACCACAAACGTGTTTCTCTGTATAATAATACCACGCTTCTTGCAAGTCAAACTCATTTGTAAAGACTCGAATGGATTGCCTAACAGTCCTAGGAAAAAGTTGAGAAAAACGGACCTGTTTCTTCTTAAGCCTGAAAAGTCTTCAGACTTTTAAATAAAAATCCCGTATTATTCTCCCTTTTTCAGACTCTAGCTTTGAGTCAGGTCAAAGCAATTGTTTAAAAATTAGGCTTGCCCTCTGCCTCATTCTGGCAAGTGTAATTTCAATGATATTCTTTCATTTATAGTGGCTGCGATTTTAGTAATGACGTACAATATATTTTAGAAAATTATATTTGGCCAAAATTCTTTATCTTATCCATCATATTGTCCTAGAAATGATCACCCTTTCCCAAAAACTAACGAATTCTAAAGATTTTTATTTTAATTCGCAAGTAATCACTATTAACCTGTATACAAAGGGCAATTTTCATTCATGAAAATTTCTACAATGTTCATAATCTACTGCTCTACCTACAATTACCTTAATTAACCTTTATATATTTAAGACAGTTTGCCATATATTTTTATGGTAGCTTATCTTAATTCTGATTGCTTATAAAGATCATGTTCATGCTAGGAAGTGTGAGTTTTATAATTTAAAAAATTCTCCACCTTTTAAATGCTCACACTTTATAAAAGCCACAAAGCTCAGTCACTGCTACTCTAACCTTCTCATCATTTCATTCACAATTGCCACAATTTCCCTTATAAATTACAAGTTACCTTTGTTCCCTTACGAAAAAAAATCCGTTACTTAAGCTATCTATTTTGACTTGGCACAAAAAAGTGAACAAGTCATATGATAAGCTGCGCTTTCAACCATCCCATTTCGTCTGAAGTGCCTTTAACGAACTTCTTTATCAAACCTTTCATCAATGATACCTCACGAAAAACGCAAGCTCGTAGTAATATATTATATAATGCTGCACTCTGTTTCATTCAACTGTGTAGGATGATCACAGAGAAGAAATGGGCAAAACTGTAAAATAAAAAACCGGCTTTGCCACCATGCCAAATACTTGAGCTTATACGCATCTGGTTCTGGCATCTGGTGACGATGATGATGCATAGACTTTTTGTCTTTTGTGATGAACTGTGGGACGTCCCTGCAATAATAGATTTATAAAAATATCCGTGATTTTCTCATGCAATATCACATAACCCTACTTAGACAAAGGCGGAAATAATGCGATTGCTTACGCATAGATAAACATGGCTTTTATCAGGAGAAACTCAAGAGTATTGCCAACAACGTGTGATTTTTCATCTTCCGATTTGATAAAGTATAGATCTGGTCTAAATGAGTTAATATCTAGCTGTAATTTAATCAATGCTTGAGCCATTTAGATTTTAATGTGTGGTGAGTTGTCCCTGTTGACAATAAATGCCGGGATTATAGCGACAGAAGTCGGAAGGATGATAGATGAAAAAATTTGAATTACAGTGAATTACAGTAAAATGGTTTTTTAAAGTGGAATGGGAGTTATCATGTTGTGGTTGCGTGATGCACTTGTCACTTCCGCTCCCTTTTGTGGGAATGTAAACATGAGTGACATTACAAAATGATACGAGATTGTAATGTTATGATTAATGCTCTGCAAATTGCAGACTGCAATAGATTGGGTTCGATGAATCTTTAAATTAATTGGGAACGGATGTTGAGAGAAGGAGTGTATATATACTGTATAAAATTGAAGATAAGTAGGTGATTCGATAAATGAAGTTTTTGTTAAGCTTGCGTCAATAATAAATATTAAATTGTAAAATCATATAACTTACTTCTGAACAACTCTGAGATTCTTATCCAGTGCTTTTGCATATTCCTCCAATTTTCTAACGACCTCTGACTCTTGCTTGTAGAGTTTCTGTAGCTCAGTCGTCGATGAAAAAATTTCACTTTCTGGACTAGATAATGCAAATGTCTGGAGATTGATTAAGAATATAGTTACAGTTGAGAGTAGGAAAGTCGCACTTTTAATTTTTGTAAATAAACAAAATTTATCTCTGTAAAAATATCTACGATTATTGCTTTGAGAATCAAGGTTTTGCATGGCCATTATCACAGCTTTATAGAATCCGATAGTGGATTTTCGTAAATTGTTTTAAAAATATGTTTACACAAAGTATGAGATTTTAGCTAAGCGCTTAACATTTTAAGCGAAACAAGCTCGCACATTTTAATTGTGTAATTTTACATTGTTTAGCACAAAATAACCAGGTAAAATCACTAAGAAAACCAACACGTTCATAATGTGTTAATTACAAGCAGTAGAAGATTCGAAACAAATGTAGATGAGCAGGTTCTTTCCTGATGAATAGTCACCGTTTCTAAACCGACCTTCCTTGCTCAGTCGCTGACAACCTACTAGCGAGTCTTTTAGGCTTGTAGTTGGTGTTACTCACGTCAGGATTTTAAAATTCAAGTTTCGAAAAATAACACTTGAGCATAGTAATCATGGTTGGTCTGTGTGAGTGAGCAAGCAATAGTGAGCATGAAGATGTTCCGCAGCGCTTCGTTGAAGCCATGAGAGAATAATATGCCCGAGACTCCTCTGAAGAGTGATCACGATTAATCTTTGCGAACAATTGCTACAGTTGTGTTATTGCAAAAGTAATAGAATCAAAGTATTTACATAATTTGATTTTGATTTCGTTAGTATTTATCTGTTCTTTATTAGCATCCCTTTGTATGCATCTCCCTTCGTTTCACTCGCTTCCCACTTCCTTTTTGGAGAAAGGTCAGGCATAATACCTACGGCATGCGGCGTGATTACTTTGATAGTAGTCATTATAATTTCAAGGCCGCCTATGCTAACCGATGAAAATAGTTTTGATTCAGCAACTTTAGTACGTAAATTTAGCCAAATAAATTAATCATATATTCGTAAAGTTAGCTTTTTATTTATTATTTTTTAACCAGATTGGAGCTGGCTTCGCATGCGTTGCCCCAACCAACTCTGAACATTGCAACTATATCACTCTTGTTCCAAAATTTGTGCAAGAAGATCTTCCTACACTTGTTCGGGACAGGTTCACTCCAGGGTAGGAATTTTTTCCTTATTTAATAGGGTATTTCTAAATAATATAAAATCACTCCGCCATCATTTTGTAATAATTTTAGGATTAACTTGAATCGAATAGGAGCAGCAAAATGTAATAACTGTATCATTTCTTATATTTATAACCCCGGGGTTTTACAGTACGTTGCAATACCGTAAATATTACATTCTTTGATTAAGAAGTCAATATTTGATTGTGCCAATAAGAAGCAGAAGTAAAATTATATGATTAACTAAAATTACTAGAAGCTCATTTTAATTCATTAGTATAATCATAACCACGAATCATTAAAATCATGTCATATTTGAAATATGCATCAGAGTTTATAGATTTGTTCAGAGAAACTGTATTGAATTCTAAGCCCTATGTCATAGATAATTTTTTTTACCAGACAACGCTATTCTATAGATTTGAATAATTTTAAGTTTGAATGAATCAGTTTTGACATGACAGGGAATGGATTATTAAATAAAATTAGTGTAACTTTTTTATCTTACAACTAGCTATACTGTTTAATGCGGGCGGACGGAATCTTTTGTTCTTGCGGAAACAATAAAAATAAAAATTAGTTTTTACTCATCAAATCGTCATATTATACATAATTGGAAATAATGACAGAAACCCAAGGTGAAACGGCTTTCACAACAAATATTTGGACGGTTGCACGTTTTCTTTCTTTCAAAAATTGAAATGATCATTTATCTGTCAAATGTGGTTGTGACTGCCCATGCTTATTTAAAGATAATGGAATAAATGAACTTTGTATTTTAAGCCACTTTATTCATACTCAATGGATTTTTTTAAAGTTTCTAATTCGGACACGAGATTATGATGGAATGATTGATATTCTGATCTAGAATATGAATATAAGATTTACTTCAAAGCAAAGCTTTTTGTAAGAAAAAAGTTCTACATTTTACGTGTCTTAAACTACAAAAAGGCAGATATTCAAAGTCAAATTATTTTTGCCTAACTGTGCTCAAATAATTGCTAATTTAAAATTTAAAATGCCCTATCCTGCGGACGGCAGAATATTTCATATAAAAGAAATGTTTAAAGTGTCATTTAAAGCAGTTCTGAAAAGGCTTTTCTGTCATTCGAACTATGGCTAAGCTGATTATTGTTGCGGTCCTGTGTTTGGGGCTGGTTCATTCCAGCGTAGGAATTTTCTATTTATTTAATAAGGTATTTCTAAATAATATTTATAAAATCACTCAGCCATCAATTTGTAATAATTTACCTTTCGTTTTAGATCTTTAGTCCACCCCGGATAACAAGGCCTAGGCCAGTACCAACTACAACTACAACGACAACTACTAAGGCTCCTGCTTTGGAAGCTGTTAGGGACGCCTTCAATGCGCCATTAACTGTGCTTCCAAGTATAACCCTTCCAGATAATTTGCCCGTATGCGAGCCCAACGTCATTCCAGCATTTGTCTTATCCAATGATTATAATCAATGCAGCGAATCAGTAGCTGAAAGTAAAAGAACCATTCATCCAGACCAAGACAAAACCACTGTAATTCACTAACATTTCGCTAGTCTAATGTTTTTATTTGAAATTAACAAACTTAATTTATAAATGCTTTTGCTAGGATGAAATTGTAACCCGTTATGGGTATTCATTGGAAGTATATAACGTGACCACACATGACAAGTATATTTTGAAAGTTCATCGAATCACAGGTGGACCACTTTCTCCCCCTTCTGAGGGAAAGCCGTCCGTTTACATAAATCATGGATTGGCAGGAGCCAGCGATACATGGCTTATTCAGTATGGGGATAAGAATCTAGGTAAAATATATGCACAAATCTGTATTATGATCATGAAAATCTTAACTTGTATTGTTTCGATAGCATTTAAATTGGTAGACGCCGGGTATGATGTATGGCTTGGTAACTGTAGAGGAACAACATATTCATTGGGACATGAAACTTTGGACCCCGAAAAAGATCCGGAATATTGGGATTTTAGGTGAGAGAGAAGATAATAGTTTCGAGGTAATGAATGTAGTTATTATATTAGTTTGTAAATTTCAGCTGGCACGAGATGGCCGTCGGAGATGTTCCAGCCGTTGTCAATAAAATAATTTCCGTGAGTGGGAATAAAGACATTTCATACATTGGGTATTCAATGGGAACCAGTGAATACTTTGCTGGTGCGAGCTTACTACCCGATCTTAATCAAAAGCTTAATGTTGGAATTATGCTAGCTCCAGTAGCATATCAGGGCCACGCTAACAATCCTATGCGGCTCCTTGCACCACTCTCGACAACCCAAGCTCAGGTTAGCAAATCACTGTTATATGTACCTTGTGCTAAAGCATTCATATTCAAGCAAAATTTATGCAATTTTTAGCAACTTATCAGTCCTCTCATGATGGGCAAGATTGACGAAGTAAAAGACTTCCAGAAATTTACAAATGTTTCCATCGGCGACATGTGCACCCCTTCCGCCATCAGATGTGGGGTGTGTGACAACATTTTATATTTTGCCTTTGGATTTGATGCATCCCAACAGAATTATGTAAATTTTCATTATTCAAAATACGCATTTTCTAAAAATAATTTTAAACTCACCTTAACAATTATTTAGACTAACATACCCAACATTTTGTCAAAACTTCCCAATAACGTCTCCATTAGAACGGTTATCCACTTTTCGCAATTAATGAATAGCTGCCAGTTTAGCCAATATGATTATGGGGTATTAGGAAACCAGATTAAGTACGGATCTCCTTTTCCTCCGAAGTATGACCTGACAAAGATCGAAATTCCAACGTATTTACTGTATGGAGATGCGGATAATTTAGCTGCTCCAGCGGTACATTATTATTACACGATATTAATTGCGTTATTGGTAATCACACAAACTAAAAGTAATTTGTTATTATTCCCAGGATGTTTTCTTAACCAGAGACCACTTATTGCCAACAACGGTGAAAGAAGTGTACAGGGTAAATTTGGATCAGTTTAATCATTTGGATTTCCAGTTTGCAAAGGATGCGGATCATCTCGTCTATGATAAAGTCTTGAGCATTCTTAATTCGGTATACAAAATCTAGTAAAAGTGAATTGCAAAACGTGCAAAAAATTTATTCCAGCCAATACCACACAAAAATGCAATATTGGGTTATATAACAAATTATGTAATAAATTGAAACTTTAAGCAAACTTTATGACGTACTTGATTACTGAGTGCTTGCATTTCAATGACGCAATTAGTTCACGTTGAATTGTCGTGTTGTCCCTTCAATTAGTTAAGATGATGACCTGATATTGTATCAACAATTCAAACGACTCGTTTCAATTACATAAACTAATCACATCATCAATTCGTGACAAGCTTATAGCGTCATTGCCACCGAAGCAGATATATTTATAAACTTCAAGATTTAACGCTTTATCGCATAGATTGATTAGCTAATTCCAATTTTTGCATTTATGATATACCTGGGTCGGTGATGGGTGATTTCTGGGCTTAACTATTGTGATGGTTAAATGTCCAATTTCATGACAAGTGATTGATTGACCCACTCCAAAATAATTTTTCATGTTTTCATCACATGGAGGCTGAAGCTATGCTATATACCCAACCTTTCAGGTGCTTATTAAGGTTTAATCTATTTGATTTGAACAAAAAAAATCCTCCGTATAAATATCCGAGCTCAAAATCTAAATTAAATCATACTACGTTTGAAATTCACTAGAACAGTACTGGAAAATGAAGCTGTTGTTTATTGCGACAATTGTCGCGAGCTGTGCCTTTACTTCAGGTATTTTTTGTTTGATGGGCAGTGTGAGACTTTGTAAAATTTGTATATTAATAATTATATTTTTGGTAGTCCGGGCACAAGGCTTTGGCTGCGAAGATGGTTATCTTCCTGACGACGAACGTGTAGATTGTGCTCCAGGCGAACCTACGAATGAGGAACACTGCAGAGGCAAGAATTGCACTTGGTGTCCAGCACAAGAAGGGGGCAATGTTCCTTGGTGCTATATTCCAGGTTCACCAAGCTCTGGTGGTTACGTAATGGTTGGTCAACCAATAAATATTCCGAATGGGCTCAGGTAAGAATTCATCATAATTTTGACGGGAATTTTATAGCTACATTGAAGTAAATTAGAAGTTTTTATAATTATTCCACAAATATTGACGAGTCATTAATAATGATATTGTTATAGAGTAAATCTTGCCAAGGCCGAATCCAGTAAATCTAATTCTTTCGGCATTTCTCGCATGACCCACCGTCCTATGGCCTGGGAAGGGGAAGCTGAGACTTTGACGTTAGACGCTGAATTCCAATCAAATTACAGGCTCCGTGTTAAAATCTACAACAACACTGAACGTTTCGAAGTCCCCCTCAAAATACAACCTCCTGCTGGAGATAACAATAACCTTCTTTACGAAATTCAATTCTCAAATAACCCATTATTTTCCTTCAAAGTTATTAGAAAAGAATCGAGGAGAACCTTGTTTGATTCTTTTCCAGGAAAATTCATTTATGCCAATCAGTACTTGACAATGAGCTGGAAAGTAGGACCAGGAGATGATGTTTATGGTATTGGAGAGAATGAGCAGAAATCATTCAGACATGACTTTAGTCAGAATATTACATGGAGCTTGTGGGGAAGGGATCAGCCTCCAGATTTCACAGCTAATATGTATGGAGTTCAACCGTATTTAACTGTTCTTGAGGATGACGGTCTTGCTCACTCTGTAGCAGTCGTTAATAGCAACGCACAGCGTGAGTATTATCAAAAGCGATTGTAAACCTTGTCATACAATATTTAAGCAAACTTGTATTTACGAGTAATTTTCATTATATTATTCAGAATTTTCAATGCTGGATGGCAAAGTCATCAAATATATACACCATCGAAAACATGAAGGCGGCTGTTGACAGAACAGCTCAGTACGGAATCCCACACGATGTCCAGTACGGCGATATAGACATTATGCATA
>JAHZMU010002343.1:0-44551 GCA_027743725.1 Rambutsinella grinnellia | reverse complement strand
TACAGGTGAAAGTGGGATTGGAAATAAAAGGATCTAATGAAAAAACGTGAACTGAATGACCAAAGGAAATTTATTGTTGTGGGCGGAGTCTTGGCGGCTAAACTATTTGTATGATGTATGAAAGGATTTCTCAATTCTCTTGCAATGACATCATCATAACTGGTCCCAGCTTCAACTACTCAGACAACTCGACGAGAACAAGTTCATTGCTCGGTTCTCTACATCACTTTCAATGTCCTGTTGCTTATTCACCTGTAATTAGTGTCAATGTCAGTGCTCCTCTTACCACCACGTTAAATATTCATAATAAAAATAGCAACCTCAATTGGAACGGAGAAGAGCCATTCATCTGCAATAATATTTATAATAGCAACATCAACACGGCCCTTGTAACACATTTAGAATTTAATGCAAATAATTACACATTTAATGAAAATAGTAGATGTTGATGGAGTGCTTTTAAGACTAAATTGAATAGAATTATTGAACTGTGTAAAAGAGGCTATTAATAACGGACTACTTGGACTGTTGAGGGTGACCAGTGAAAGTGCTTGTGTGAAAGTGAAACGTTAAGACAGGAGGAAAGACGTTAATTTATAAAATTCTTCAGTCATGACGAGAGACAGATTAGCCGCTCTTAAGGCGGCGCAAAGCGACGATGATGAGGAGGGGTTGGATGATGTCCAACTCAATATGGAGGCCAGAGATGGCTTCATGGACGAGTTCTTTGCAGAGGTATGCAAGTTGAATTAAAAATGCATGAAATGATTATTTGAATTAATACAATGATTCATTTAAAGGTGGAAGAGTTGCGGAAAATGGTGGAGCGGATACAAGGGGACACGGAACAAGTTAAAAAAGTTCAGAGTGCCATTCTATCCACTCCAACCACAGATGAGAGTAAGTCATATTTGCAAAATTTGTATAAAGAGGTTAAATTATGCACATTTTTATTTGGGATAATGCTTTGTCTTAAGAAATGCAACAAGAACTGGAAGACCTTATGGCTGGTATCAAAAAGACATCGAATCAAGTTCGTTCCAAGTTGAAAAGTACGGAAGATTTAACTTAATTTTTCATAAAATATTTCCACTTTTAGACATAAATGAATTATGTACATAAATTCTTCTGTCTCTTTTAGCAATTGAGCAAAGTATTGAGCAAGCGGAACAATATAGTGAGTCACCAGCAGATGTTCGTATCAGAAAAACGCAACATGCCACTCTTTCAAGGAAATTTGTTGAAGTGATGACGGAGTATAATAGAACTCAAACTGACTACCGAGAGAGATGCAAAGGAAGAATTCAGCGGCAGCTGGAAATTAGTACGCTAAATTAAATTAAACTATAAAATGTTTATTGTCCTACATAAAGTTTGGAGAAAGTTGGGAGAAAGTTGGGAGGAAGTAGAATTCTCTACGACATCTATCTTTCCTTCTATAAACTTTGGATTTAATCCTTTCTTGTTTTAAAATTCTTCAGCTGGAAAGCAGGTGAACGAGGACGAGCTGGAAAATATGTTGGAGCAGGGAAATGCTGCTGTATTCACACAAGGGGTATGCCCTACTTATTTATCTTGAGAGAAAGCTACAAAAAAAATTAACCCAGGGAAATTTATTATCCTCACTAATTCATTTTCTTTCATCCATGACAGATTGTAACGGATACGCAACAAGCCCGACAGACTCTTGCCGATATTGAGGCTCGTCACGCTGACATAATCAAATTAGAAACTTCAATTCGTGAACTTCATGACATGTTTGTAGACATGGCTGTACTTGTCGAAAGTCAGGTATAAATCTTTTTTATAAAGAATTTTTCATGTTTCCCCTTTCACTCACTGATCATCATGGGTAAACACAAAGACATGACAGCAATAACAGATTTTTTGCCTTAAACCTCTAGTCCAATCTCTTTTAAGAATTAATATCGATCTAATATAAACCATACAGGGTTTATGAATTTGCACATATCTTTACTCCTATAATCCACTAGTAGAATGATTTTTTAGAGTAGAGAATGGAATAATGGATGTGAGATTCGGGCTGAATACTAATGAGTAGGGTTGCAAACGTAGAGGTTGAAATGTGGCAGATTATATCTTGAGAAATGGCGAAATCCAAAATTGAAAATGCTTTAGATTCTCGTTTAGAAGTTGAAACACGCCAAAGAAAAGTACCCCTTTTTCTAAAGACTCGTATAAAAGAAAGATTTTCTTTCTTATATGATGTTATATATTTTTCAATTTAATTATTTCAGGGAGAAATGATAGATCGTATCGAGTACCAAGTCGATCACGCTGTTGACTACGTGGATAGAGCCAATAAGGACATGAAGAAAGCTCGTGAATATGAAAGTAAAGCGAGAAAGGTAAAGAGAAAAGATTTAAACTTTCACTCTGTGAACGATACTATATCTGTATTTTTTTAAATTTTAACAGAAAAAGCTGATGATCCTGGCATGCCTCTTGGTCACTGGTGCCATTATGGTTTCCACTGTAGCTGGATACTTAGGTCTCTAAGACCAACTTGGGATGTAGCTGAAGTATCCAAATAATAAAAGTGGAAAGCTAGAGAGAGAGCGCGAGCTAAAGTGAGCAAGATTTTTAAACAGAGTGAATGTGGAGCCTCATCAAACTTGGTCATCACCACCTCTAAAAAAGTTCTAGTCTTCATTCATTCTCTCTCACAAAACAGTTTTGGTTTACTCAAAAAGGATAAGGATTTTGACACCTTCTACGTTGATGCTTCCAACTCTTCTTATATCATTAATTATCACAGTGCTATATAAAAAGTCTCTCAACGTGTCAAGGAGGATGGATACCGATACCGGACAGTTTTCAGTTTAATTGTTTTTAACAGTGATAATATGAAGATTGGAAGTCAAAAATACCAGGTATTGTAACACATTAGTATTTTGACCAGGAACCAGCTTATCCCTGCCATATTTTTGTCCATGTAAACCAAATAATAATACACAAAAAAGTTTTTTCCCACCGGAGATTGGAAGGAAAGGTATTGAAAGAAAAGATTTTGCAATTGTTTCTCAAGCTTACAAGTAGGTTGGTTAGAGTCATGCTTATCGTGACATCAAAGGCAACAGATAGGCCACAGTTCATTACCTTCTTAGACTTTTGTTGCTTTTTGAAAGACGTCTAGACAAAGATCAAATCAGATCAGCAAAAGTTTGAAGAATGGCTTATCCAATTCAATATGAAGAGAAGCAATATATTACATATTACATTCTTGTTATACTTAAATTCTAAGGGAAAAATAATTATTTTATTCCACTTGCTACTACGAAGCATATGAGGCTAGACTAGAACTGTTACTCTGCTGAATACTTGCAAAAATGAATTAAAAGTTCTAATTGTTGACGATTAGATTTAGTTTAGAGAAACAGCCACATTCTACTAATTAAAAAAAACAATAAGGACATAAGTTTAAACTATCTTCATAATCATCATTATCCTTAAGTAATTAATAGGGTTCAGTGATTCCACTAAAAAAGTTTCAACAATTTTGCTAAAAATAATCCTACTTAAAGAAAAAGGTTTACAAAACGGTTTAGGTTTTAGTCATTTTGCTCTGATGATGTGTTTGTGAGTGTGTTTTTCTATTTTAAGGATTAAATAATTATATACAGCAGAGATTTAATTTTTAAGGTTGTTGAGAGAAAGAAAGTGAATAGAAAGACGATGAAAATTTGGTATAATTTTTTGCGACATGACAAGGACATTTTTTGGCCAAGTGTCAGCAGAGTATTATCAAGGCTGCATTTAGAATAAAAAACTATATCGCGTGCTCTAGTCAGTAAATGTTACATTGTAGGGAGCTCAAATAATCAGCTTTGTTATATGAACTGTAAAGAATAAGAAAGGCTATACTACAAATAGACATGTTCAGTTTCTAACATAATTGAGATTATTTTTAAAACTAGTCACCTTCATTTTGCTGCACGTTTCTTTAGGCAGGTTTTGAACACGAGATTTTCAGTGGATTTGTCTAAAACAAACTCGTTCAAGATTATTTCTGTAGATTGTCTGGTAAGGACAATTAAATAGGGACTCCAGCCATGATCAAGTTCCATTAACAAAATCAATAATTAGTGAAGAATAAACTTGAAAAATATCACAAATATTTTGGAAGCTGATCCACAAACCGACTGCAATATCATATGAGAAACCTGTTAAATAAAGCAATGAATAGTTTAAACAAAAAAGGCCATAGAGGCTAGGGAATTAGTGATTTAAATCTCCCTTAAATTATATTTAAATACTCTCATTTCAAAAGATTGAGGATGAATGTGAATGTATTGGCAAGAAATGATGGATAATTTTACCCGAGAAATCTTTTTCAGCTATTCTTGTAGTGATCTAGCTTGAATTTGACTATCCGCATTTGACTTTCACTTTGTTATAGCCTAAGGGTTTGAAATAATCATTAACCTTCTCCAATCTTTAAAAAACTCATTCACTCATGTGTACTTAAAAACTTTTTAACAGTCCTGCTTACAAAACCACTCGGCAAGTCTAGTCAGTTCTTTAGCAAGTTAAATAAGTACATTTAAAGGTAACAATTCAACTTTCTCACTTGTTATAAGCAGTTAGAAAACTATTAGTTTTGCCTACCGCGCGGTTTGTATATAAATGCTGAGAAAACCAATTTGCTCTTTACTGTGTCTCCTTAAAGAATGGGAAGGGAATGAAGTGAAAATCTTTTACCTGTCAAAAGTAATAAATGCGGTAGCAAGCCAGAATTTTCTGTGTCTAGTTTTCATGACAAGTTCACTGCATTCTTCCTTCCATGACTTTCTCCCTCTTTCCTATAAAATCTTGAGCCTTCCTTTCTATTAAAAAAAATAATTAATAACTTTTTGTGTAGCTCTTGCACACTTTTCTCAACAAAGTGCTCTCTTAAAAAACAAAGAAGGTGTTTTAAAAGTCTTTTAGTGATAACTTAGTTATAGGTTGTCTGTGTTTGTCTTTGTCCAATAGTGTGTTACATTTAAATATAATTAGCAATTAGTGAGGAGAGAGCCCTCTTCACACTCAGTTTTTTAACTAATTTTTACAAAAGAAAGGTTTAAAATACGTTTACGTATAAAGTTGATTGTCATTGTCCATTAAAAAAAACCACCAGAGTTTATCTAGTCCATTTAAAACTAATTGCAATTTTACGCGCATCAAATGAATGGAAACTGGAAAGGAAAATTGACAGTGACGTATCATGTCCGAGTTTTCGTGACTTTTTAAGACGAGTCCACACTCAAGAAAATTTCGGTTTATGCTAACAGAAAATATAGGAATAGGGAAAGGGAGAATTTTAAGGAAACTGACAAACAAGAGCACTTTCAGAATGGTAGTTGCCTTCACTTTAACAGAAAACTTAAGTACTTAAGTATATAATTATTTAGAGTAATCAAATTTTAAAATGCAATACTTAAAATTCTATGCATGGCAGTTCATAGCACACCTTATTGTAAATAATTGGTCGAAATTATTTTGGATTGAGTATTTAATTTGCAATTGATTCAACACTCTTCAATCTACAAAATACTCACTCAAATAGCGGAAGTTTTAGAAAAGGTTTATTAGCTACATTTAACTAGTTGCGTTCTCGTTAAAGGCAGGGCAGGTACCGCTTCGTATTCGGCATTTCGCATCTTAATGGCCGGCCATTTAACAATCGGGAATAGAATGGTTTGAGCTTTTGGAAATTCCGTTTTCTTTCCACAAATCATGTAACGGATGGCTTTCTTCTTTCATCAGCTTAACAAAAAAATTTAGTAATTGCATCTGCTTATATGAGTGCTTATAATGTAGCTTTTAAAAAGGGCTAGTTACATAATAGTAATTTAATTTATAGTTCTACTTTAGAAAAAGGATGACCTCCTGAATAATAAGGCAGCCTTCAAACTAAAAGTTAAGGAACTGTAGGCGAATAGCTATTAAAAAAATTCTACTAAAAACTTTAAAATAATAAGTTTTTTTAAGTAAGGCACTTAATCAAAAGCCACCATCATCTAATGACCGTCTTTTTGAAAAGGAATCTGTGTTGTAACTTTAAAAGCAATAAGAATCAATTAGTACGGAAATGGAAAAACTTTGGACTTTGTTGAACGAGTGCTATAAACGAAATGGTTAAAGTGTATAAAAATTTCACATAATTTCACATGTAATATTGATTTAATTATGAAATTATTAGTTTCGTTTGGACATGAACCTCAAGTCACACAATGTGCAATAGTAAAGATATTATATCATGTTTAAACTTTATAACTGTAATTATTAACCGAATACTAATAAAGAAAAATTACTAAAACGTTTATCTAGTTTGTAGCCAAAAGGTTTGAAACTTTAGAAGTAAAGAAACCACACGAAGATTTATTGATCTCATAAAATATTAAATTGTTGATTGATAGTTTAAAAAATTATTTATTCTACGATTTAAAAAAACAGTTTTTGCACTTATTTAAATAATAATATAAAAAGGTTTTCGAGAATATAAAGTTAGTCTTAAAAACTTCTTTCTGCTCACAACAAAAACAAATATTTAATGTAACAAAAGCTGAAGAACATTACCGTTATAATAACTACTGATTAAAGTTATTAAGTATCGGTTAGCTCTTAAGAGTTTAACAAGTTTGTTCACTAATATTACTAACGTTCCTACTTTCAATTTATAGTTAGGGTCAAATCGTTTTTTTAGAGGATTCCAAAAGTTCAAAGTGGACTCCGCTCCAAGTGAAAAGGATGCATTTGGTATGGTTTTGTTGGTTGCTTTTATATCAAAATTCCAAAAAGGTAGACATTCAAAGGGCAAATAAATTGGAAAGAAAATTTGAAAGTGAAAGATTCAGATCAAAAAAGATGCGGAACAGGCAGTTATTTTCCGTTTTAAATTTGATCTGGGTTAATTCTAAAGTGAAAATTGAAACTATTAGAGTAACTTTTAGAGGAAACTAGATAGGGAATTTGGTGCTGTTGCTGCCACTTAAAGCGCTGCTGCCATTTAGTAGAGAAGAGAAATTCGAAAGCATCGAAACTCTTAAAAACAGTTTTATTAATACCAAAAGAATTCCACATACTAATGGTAATATCAAGTTATCATAATAATTTTGTGGAAATAATAAAAAGTTTTTAGGAGTTAAAAAAGAAAAGAAAAAGTGCGTTCCGAAAATAAGGCTTTACTATAAATATATATGCAATACTGATTAAGATTTGGGGGTGAAGGTGGAGTTGATAAAGGTAATTGTAATACTGATGATTATAAAACGATGATGATAATGAATATTTTAGCTACTTGCCTAAATATGTTCTTCAATTAATAATTGCGGGGTGGTAGATATATAAGAATAAAATGTAATGCAATTATTATTTTAATAGCGGACTTATATTTTTAAGTGGAGAGCCAGGTATATAAAAAGCTCTCTTGGGATTCTCTTTGGTGAAAGGTGATGATGCTGAGAAAATGGGAAAAATGATGAGATATTTGATGCTCGATATAGATTTTAAAAACAGAGAAATAATGGATAAAAGTGTGTAAGTGGGAGTAATAATGATTACTTGGTAAAAAAAAATTCCTTTAGATGAGATAAGAATAAATATATTATATGATATGGTGAGCGTAAAAGGAAATAAATAAAATCTTGAAATTGCCGTTGTTGGAATTGAGTTTGTTTGAGGTTGAATGATTTATTTATGAAATACGTGGGGAATTTGTTGAAGGAAGATAGTTGTTACACTGTTAGTAAGTTAGCTTAATTATTTTCATTTTACAGAAAAATTAAACAATCTTTTTTTCGGTTCTACTGGAATGGGACGATAAGTCTTGGAGTGTTCATGTCCATATTCTAAATTTAAAAAATATTCATGAAAGATCACATTTATGCGATTATCTTTAAGATTGACATACCCGATAATACTGATATAGCTCAAAATGCTTCCTTCGCTTCCCTGCACCATTGACAAATGGATTCGGAGGAGTTCTGACCCCAATGGTTGGTGAAGGAGGAGCTATTCCTGTAGGTAAGGGGTAATAAATTGGCATTTCAGCAGACCTTTGTTCGTTGGGTGAAGCGTTGTTTTCAATCATGGTTGTAACATTCTCGCTTGGAGGTTGCTTCGTCGGTGGAGCGGAGCTCTGAAAAAATAAATTGATTAGGTTCTAGCAAACATCACGATTGCTAGGATCTTACCCTGCCCCATGCATACTGCTCACTATGCATCATCCCTTTATTTTCCATGTCGAGCAATGCAGCATCAATTGGGCTAATTTCCTGCTCGTTTACTTGGCGAATAACTGGGTTTGTGCCATAAAACGGTTGTTGAACAAATTGGGGCTGAAGTGGAATTGTTTGAATTCCTGTATTTTGAACGCCAGTAAATCCAACCGGAGATGAATTCACGATTACAGGGACGCCATTAAGATTAGCGGTTGACAGTCCAGAGACAGTGTAAGGATATGGGAGGGATGACAGACCTGCTCCATTCGTTGTGATGATAAGAGGCTGGCCTACTCCTGTTAGTCCATCAACCCCGGTAACAAAGGGCTGACCTTGGCCACCAACAAGTTGAGTCACGGATGGTTGACCAAGCACTTGAGTAAGTCCGGAAGGCTGTCGCACTAACTGTAGCACTGAAGGTTGCTGTTGAACGTATATTTGCTGACCATTCGCTGTGGTAAATGGAATCCCTGAAAGGAGGGATTGACCTCCCACTCCAACCGTTCCTGCTGGAAGGACAGAGATGAGTTGTTGATTAGCAAGTGCCTTGCTTAAAAAAGTAATCCCAAAAATTAAAATGAGTTGGTTCATTTTGACAGATTTTAAAAACGGACTTTTTACGTATCTTGACAAAATAAAACTGGTTCATATGCTACGATTTCCGCTTCCTTAAATACTCTCATGATGACCCCTTTTTAAAACTGATTTTAAAAAATCATCTCAATACTTTCTGTGAAAAAGTTCATGTTTTTTACACAAAACCAGAATAATCTGGTTAAGTAGAAATCGTGTCCTATTTTTCTAGGTATGTCCATAAAGTTATTTTAGAACAAAAGTCATCTCTCCCAAGACTCTGGAAATAACCTTGTTTTTCACCATGCCCCTTTTTGTCGCAAAGTAGTATACAAAAATAGTATACAAAGCAATGACCTGTTTTATTCTCAACATCAATTTTTTATTAGCCTCACCTACCTTTTCGGCAGACCTTGACTGGAAGATTGTGATGGGGCCGATGAAGATGCAACTCAATGTCCCTTTATCTAAAGACCCTTTTAGGTCAATCCTTACAAGTAGGTTTCTTTCTACAATATCTAGTGACAAAAGAATGAGTGAGAATAAATTGAAAAATAAAAGGACACTGTCAACCATCCTTTATAGGTGGCATGTTTATCGATATGAATACTTATTACAACATCATCTCATCCACTGATGCTCATTCCTAATTTCTTATAGCGTTTTTATAGATTTGCCAAGTGTGTATAGCACGTAATATTTTTGTTTTCAATTCAAGGTGACTAATAGGATGTGTAATTTATGCTCAAGGATAAAAGAATAATTGCAATAAGATAGTTCATTGATTGATTTTAGTTGTATTTATAAATAAATTATGATACGCCCGAAATGATATTCTGTGTTGATCGATAAGGCGTTGTCATTAGGATGATCGTTAGTGAAGATGATGAGGAAATAGATTGGGAAATAGCTATCAGTCGGCATTCTTTCAAATTTCGTTCTCTACTCGCGTGCACAAGCTTTTTGCAGAGAATAGGCTATGTTGAAACCTTTTACAACTCTTAAAATTAAATGATTATAATATCCTTTCATTTTTATACCTCTTTTGCCTTTCAGTTCACCGAAAGTCAATGCCTAGACACTCCCAAACTGTATGTTAATTTGAATATTAAAAATTCCTGAGAGATGAAATTACTTGTGCCTGAAAATAACACTTGATTCTTCCAAAGGATTCTTATTCAGTGCTTGCTTATCAATCTGTCTGATAACAACCTTTCATCGTTTAAAGTTTTTACTAAAAATATGTTAGGCAATTTTGTGCTAGTGACAATCTGCTTGCTGACAATTTCCAATGTAGTATCCACCGAAGAAGATGGACATCACAAAGATGTTTGCCATCTTTTCTCCGAAAAGAATTACAAGATTCCCCTTATAAGTCTACGCTCGAATATAAAAGTGTTCGCAACAGCTTTAGTCTTTCAGCAAGACAGTGAGAAGGGAATTGAGGTCCAGTCAGTAAGGTTGGACACGGGAAGCTCGCCATGCAGTGTTGTCATATGCGATTCGAAACATTTGCGAGGAAATTGTACTCAAATTACTCAATCAACCCCACAAATAAGTTTGCTTGATAAAGTTCATCTAAACGTACATTCTGTTGATTGTCACTGTGCAACAGCTACAAAATCTAAGACTACAGGTCCACCAGTATCACCGAATCCAGAAGGAACTCCACCATCACCAAGTGCCGAACCAATTCAACCAGGTTCCGAAGGAACTCCACCATCAGATCCATCACCACCACCGCCAAGTTCCGAAGGGCAACACCATCTAAGTTCCGAACCGTCACCACCGCCAAGTTCCGAAGGACAACATCGTCAAAGTTCCGAGGCATTACCACCACCACCACCACCAAGTTCCGAAGGAACTCAACAACCATCACCAAGTTCTGAACCATTACCACATCCACCACCACCTAGTTCCGATGGAACTCCACACCCGTCACAAAGTTCCGAACCATTACCACCAGCATCACCACCAAGTTCCGAAGGAACTCCATCATCACCACCACCAACTACCGAAGAAGAAACTGATAAAGTAAAGCTAATAACTAACGAGAAATTAGTACAGCTTAAAAAGATTATTGTCCAACCAAGTTCAACCGAAAAGCCGCCTGGACCCGAACCCGAAATTTTCGAATGTGCAAATATTTATAGAAATTGGTTTTATCAAGGTAGCTCCGTCCAACTAATATTTCCTGGCTCAACTGCAAAAATCGACCCTGAAGAACGCATACGCTCAATCAATGTAGACGAAAAGTGCAAACTAATTCTCTGGGGAAATAGCAAAACGCAACCAGGTCGGAATGGTCACGGTTTTGCTGATACATTCGCGCAATTTACAGATTCCACATCGTTCATTCAACTGGTATTAATCATAATGGTTGCTTTTTCGTCAATTTTAAACTAATTTTAAATCATTTCATGTCCTGAAAGAACGAGACGTATAGCTGGGGGTGCTGCTATTGCGATGAGATCGCAGAAACGGTTTGCTCAAAAGCACATCAGCTATATATCAAAGGATCTGTACCCAAAAGTCCGCCTAATATAACCGACTTCTCACAGTTTGTTAAACATGGCAAAAAGATCGTCGGGATTGGAAGAAATTACTTGTAAAATAAACGCTAAATTAGTACCCTGCAGTAAAGTTGTTACTTTTTATGATTTTATGATTTTAGATGGGAAAAGGTTGATCTAGCTCATGTCCTAATGGCGCAAAAGGAACCCATCGTTTTCACAAAACCTTCATCCTCGTACATTACTGAAGGACAAAAGATTGAGGTATTTGCTGGAGCTTTGAAACTCACTTTTACTTTCGTTTTTGGGACGTGTCATTTTATGACTATTTTGTGCAGAGATTGCATAAAGACATAAAACTCTTTTTATATTTATTCTTTAGCTGCCACAGTCCTTAGGTCCAATCGCATATGAGATTGAGCTCGGTGTCGTAATTGGCAAGAAAGCAAGACATGTAACTGAAGCCAACGCTTTGGATTATGTGGCGGTTAGAAATTTGATTTCTATTTGGAAGAATTTTTAATCATTTTGCATTCAATTTCAATTTGCACTTTTTTTCAGGGATACTTTCTTGCATTAGACATGACAGCAAAAAGTTTCATTGTGAGTAATCCTTTTATTTAATCCTATCAACAACATGCAATTTAAATGCTTTCAATGACTTATCCAGAAAGGTCGAGAAGGTCAAGGAAATCTGCCGTGGGCACTAGGCAAAGGTTTCGATACTGCTTGTCCCGTCGGCGAGTTTGTCCCCAAGTCCAGAGTCCCTGACCCTAACAATGTCCATTTAGAGGCGAAAGTAAATGGGAAATTGACCCAGTCGGAGAACACGAATAAGATGATATTTAATGTGCAGAAATTAATTGCATATGTGTCCAGGTATATGACTCTAGAGCCATTTGATACGATATTGACAGGAACGCCAGATGGATTTAGTGCTGTAAAGGAAGGAGATGTGATTACAGGCAGGTTGAGTAATATTACTAATATTAAGTTTACAACTGTGAATGTCAACAGTTGAACGAAAATTTGTTTATAATTTATTGATATAAAGCATTTCATTGGCCATTTTTTTATTCATTTAAATTGTCAGAGAGGAAATAAAAGATTAAGTTTTGCCGACACAATTTCACATATCAGTTGCATTCTGTGAAAAATCTTGTCAACAATTTTACTTTTTTCAAGGAAGCAGTCACTAGTCAGCACTCGCAACATCCAGGACTGACAAAGTAAAAGTATATCGTCAGCATCTTATCAACAAACCATGCAATAATGTTTCAGATTTTACAAAATGATCAAGCCCACGTATGAATATGCTCTTTGTAATGTGAGTCATGTAGCTTTGGTTGTGGAATGCCATCTTTGCAATTTCATTTGCACAGGGAGGCAGAATTTCATCAGAAATTTCATGGAAATTGGGCTTTGAGTAAAGGAGCCGGGAGACAGTGAAAGATAAGCAAATTCCAAACCTACATGGTTGACTTTTACACGTTTAAAAACGTTTTGGATTTTTCAGGAGTTTATATATTTTTGAGGTTGGAATGGGTCTCCATTTAGTTCAAGTCTATACCTAAAGCTAATACTTCGATAGAAAAGAAAGCTTTTCAAGATTAAGATTAAAAGGTTAAAGCTGTGCAGTTAACATTAATACACAAAAGTTGTGCGAGTATAAAACTTCAAGACCCGAGCTGGTTTAGGTGAGCAATTGCAAAAATTGTTAATTAATTAATAAAAAAGTTACCATTTTCCACATACAAATAAAGACAATTTCATTCTTCAAATTCTCACATTGCTCCGAAAGTTACCAAAGCTTATGGTAGGCTTGTATTGACATAACCTGGTTGTCGCCAACCGGTAACTGCTTCTTGGAAGCCAAACGTTCTCTTTCCGAACGCTTATGCACACTTTGCAATTTCATGCTACATTCACGTGTGAAAAACAACGAGCGAAGCTTATCTTATCTCATGTTAAATTCTGCACTGTATATCATATAGATGATACCACATGGGATAACAGTGGGATAACAGTTGGTAGAGATTGAGCTCAATTCGCTAACATTTTATTAAAGTTATTAATTGCTATTTTTATTACATAAAAGTTTGTTTTGACCAATATATTTGTTGACGTATCGCATTAACTCTGATTAATTAATGACAACTATAATTTACATAAATCTGACTCTGTTTCTTACAAAATGTCATTATATTAAAAGCAACTCGGCAAAGATTTAGTCAATCCATTCTCGGGATTTTTCGGAGATTAGCGTGCTGCATATGAAACACTTGAGCAGCTCTTGTTGAGCTTCTTGCGAAAGCGTTTCTATTATAACGTGTTCCCTAGGACAACTTTTGTGAGAGCCCAACACGTGAATAATGAAGGTTCGGCAAAATATCAGATGAGATTTGCACATGACATAAGAGGGATATTAGTTCTTCGTAGGTTTAGGATTGACTGAACAATTAGGATAACTCTGACCTCTGACGAAATACAAAATACAAGTATGATTTAAGATGACGATCAAGTTGAAAACTACTTTTGTAACTTTTAGTAAAAGCTCATAATGGATCGGTACTGCGGCTCAACATTTTGGGTAACTTTTTTTGTATAAAAATTAATAGCTAGTTTATGAAAGAGACAATCATCATATTTTATTACCTCCGCAGGATATAAACAAAACATGGAATACTACAAACCCGGACTTTACAGAATGCTTCGAATACACAGCTTTACTCTGGTCAAGCTGCCTTTTCCTGTGGATCTGTGTGATCTTTGACATCTACTGGAATGGGGCTCGACACCGCTCCCCTTTGGGAATTGATATTCCCACTTGGCTCCCAGGTTGGACGAGGTTGGGAATCTTTAAGATTTTCAATATTACATTCCTCATCTGCCTACAAGTCGGTGTTTTCATAGTCAACTGGTATGATCACCCTGGGCAGGATGGAGACATTAGTATTATGGCAATGCCGGATGTCTACTGGCTTACACCGCTTGTCATGATTGCCACTCATGTAATTTTATATAAATTAAAGTAGTTTTTCTTGTTTAAAATATTACAATTTATAATCTTTACTTTCAGTTTCTCTCAGCATGTATCATAGTTTTCCACAAGATGAAATGCATCCACACTTCCGGTTATCAACTGACGCATTGGCTCCTCCTTTCTATCACACATGCAATAATATTCCGTACAAAGTATGCGGACTACCTTGATAATCCCGAGGAAGTTACTACAATTATCCTCGTAGGAATCGCCTTAACTGTGATGCTTATTCAGGCATTCCTGCTTTGCTGGTCAGACATTCCAGAGCCTGGGGTGCATGGACATACTCGCCTGATTGAATGCAGTGATGGAGTTGTAAGTAAATATTTAAATCTTTAATTAAATCATATTTATTTATCCTTTTATATTTAGATAAGACAAGAATGCCCACTCCTCCGAGCTTCATGCCTTTCCTACATTCTCTTCTCTTGGTGCTCTCCCTTAGTCCGGAAGGGGTTTAAACAGCCTTTGACACAGAATGATCTGTGGGACTTGATTCCTTCAATAAAGGCACCTATCGTGTCCAAAATCTACGCTTATAATTATGGAAGGCTTAAATTCGGCGAGACCCGTAACATTCGGAGGAATATCATCAAACCTCTCTGGAAAACTTGTGGGTGGTCATTCTTCCTCGCGGTTACTTGCAAATTAATTAGCTGCCTTATTGCCTTCGCTGCTCCCATGATTATGGGGTTCCTAATCGAGTTTGTACAACATCCGGAAATTGAGCAATGGAAAGGATATTTCTGGGCTGTAACCCTTTTGGTTATCTACATTTTGATGGCGTTGTTCCTCGAGCAGTATTTCCTTCACATGTTTAAAGTCTACATTAATATCGCGTCGTGTCTGAATACAACCATTTATAGAAAGTCTTTGCATGTTTCTCATGAAGCGAGAAAAGGTAATTATTTTTAAATGACTTCTACAATAAAAATTGCATGAAAAGGGCTCGAACGGAAACGTTTATGATTTTTTGAATTCAGAAAAAACAATTGGAGAAATCGTCAACCTGATGAGCATCGACTCTGAAAAGATTCGGGGCCTTGTCTACGAAGCGGATGCAATTTGGTCATCACCCATTCAAATAGCTGTGGGGATCTACCTCATCTGGTTAGAACTTGGAATAGCTCTCCTTCCAGGAATTGGCGTCCTCTGCTCAATAGTCCCTATCAACTGGGCACTCACAACAATTTCCACAAAGTATCAACGCATCCAAATGGAAAAGAAGGATGAGCGTATCAAAGTAATCTCGGAAGTTCTCTCGGGAATTCAAGTAATCAAACTTTACGCTTGGGAACCCTCCTTTCAAGCTCAAATTCAGAGGATTAGGGCGGAAGAAATCAGAATTCTAAAGAAGAGAACACTCATCCAATGTGTCATCCAGTTTGTCTTCGACTCTGTCCCATTTCTCGTTTCAATTGCTGCCTTCTTCACATATATTTACATGAGTGAAGGTGTTCTCGACCCGAAGAAAGCCTTCAAAGCTATTTCTCTCTTTACCCTTTTGACAGAGCCTATTACTGATCTCCCCTCGTGTATCTCATCTGCTGTTGATGCTGTCGTCAGTTTCAGAAGAATAAATAACTTTCTTAATGCAGAGGAAATGGATCCAAGGGCTACGAAACGAGAAGCTGCGGTTACTACTGGCTCAGCCATCGAAATCATTGATGGGAATTTTGCCTGGGAAGACTTTTCAAAAGCTTCTTGGCAGTTAAGTCATATCGACCTATCCATCCGAGCAGGAAAGTTGACGGCTATTGTTGGAGCTGTCGCTTCCGGAAAGAGCTCCCTTTTATCTGCAATCCTCGGTGAAATGAAATATTCAGGGGAGGTCATTGTACGTAAGGAGGAAAAGTGATTGAATCTGGAAATTATGATCGTCTTCTTGAGAGCGGAAGCAACTTTTCCAAACTCATATCAAGCTTAGAGCAAACATCCAAGTTGGACAATAACAATGGTGAAAACAAGTCGGTAAAGTCTGCCCCATCAAAGTTCCAGTCTTCGAAGGAGGAACGTAGTCAGAAGGAAGCAGGGAAACTTATTGAAGAGGAGCATGTGGAGACGGGAGATGTCAAGTTCCCAATTTATCTCGCTTACATCCGTGCCTTAGGACTGCCTATGGTGTTCAGCTTTGTTATCTTCTTTGGCTTATCTGAAGGCCTCTCTTTAGGAAGAAATGTGGTGTTGACCAAATGGACTGAAACTGCTGTTAACAAGAGTGGAGTAGATCCGGCCCAAGTTAAAGCAGATAGACAAGCTTATGCAATTGAATACACTTTGTTAGGAGTGGCCCAATGTCTTTTCTATCTTTTTGGCTTTTTCATACTTGCGATTGCTGCCCTAAGAGCAACGAAGCTTTTACATAATAACATGCTCCACAGAATTCTCCGTGCTCCAATGTCCTTCTTTAATGTGACCTTACTTGGTCGTATCGTAAATCGCTTCAGTTCTGACATAGAAAGTTTGGATAAGTCCCTCCCGAGCGAGATTGGTGATTGGATTTGCCACATCTTCAAGTTCCTCGGAGTCATGATTGCAATCAGTTATGGGAACGCTTACTTTCTGGCTTTTATCATCCCCATGTTCTGCATCTATTATCTTCTTCAACGGCATTATATCCGGAGTATGCAGCAACTTCAGAGGATGGTGAATGCAAATAAGTCGCCAATCTATTCACAGTTTCAGGAGACCTTGAGTGGAACAAGTACTGTTAGAGCTTATACCGCGGAGGATAGATTCACAGCGGGTTTGGCAGACAAAATTGACTCTTGGAATAGAGCCCTCTTCCCCCACTTGATTGTGAGGAGGTGGCTAAGTATTAGATTGGGTGGATTAGGTTCTTTAATTGTTTTCATCCCCGCCATCTTCGCAGTTGTTTGGAGGGACACGACAGATCCAAGCGTTGTTGGCTTCACAATTAGTTACGCGTTGCAAGTCACGAGCATCCTAAGTTGGTTGGTGAAGGTGACTAGCTACCTTCAGTATAATTTCGTGTCGGTAGAGAGGATTCTGGAATATTCGGAAGTGGAGCAAGAAGCAGAGTTTGAGACTGGGGATGGTGACGAAACAACGATAGTAGATGGGAATACGGTAGTAAGGAGAAGAAAGTTGAGCTCAACATGGCCGGATAATGGAAATATTGTCTTTAGAGATTATGAAACGAGGTATAGGCCAGGGACGGATCTAGTTTTGAAACACTTTTCGTGTACTATAAATCCTGGAGAGAAGGTGGGCATTGTTGGAAGGACTGGGGCTGGGAAGAGTTCTCTTACCTTGGCATTATTCAGGATTATAGAGAGTACCAATGGAAATATCGTGATTGATGGTCGAAATATTGCCAAACTTGGACTTCATGATTTGAGAGGGAGACTCACTATCATTCCCCAAGACCCTGTTATATTCTCGGGAAATTTGAGAATAAATCTTGATCCTTTCGGGCGTTATTCGGATGAAACTATTTGGCACGCATTGGAACTCGCGCATTTAAGATCGTTCGCCAAGTCACTTCCTGCCGGACTTAATTGTGAGGTTGCTGAAGGAGGAGAAAATTTGAGGTAGGTTAATAAATAATTGATTGCAAAAATGCAAATGGATTGCTTAATAACATAAATGTCTTCTTATAGCGTTGGCCAGCGCCAGTTGATTTGCTTGGCACGTGCTCTGCTCAGAAAATCGAAAATCTTAGTGTTGGACGAGGCAACCGCAGCCGTCGATAAAGAGACTGATGACCTAATCCAAGAAACTATTCGGAATGAATTCAAAGAGTCGACTGTTATAACAATTGCTCACAGATTGAATACTATAATGGACTATGACAAGTAAGTCATAAGTTCATTTTATGCATAGCTTTCCAAATTAAAAGTATTTCATTAACTCATACATAATTTCATCTTTCAGAGTTATGGTATTGGACAAAGGAGAAATTCGGGAATTTGATACTCCGGCAAATCTGATGGCAGACAAGAATTCAATGTTTAGTGGCATGGCACGGGATGCGGGTTTGCGTGATTAAAAAAGTCATGTTTGTTTACTTGTCGCAGTACTGATAATAAAACTGACTCTCTAACTCAAATGCAACTGTTTGGTCAATAAATAATTTAATTGTTTCAATAATTTTACGATTTAACTATTAGCTTTTGGACAAGTCAAATTCTGATGTTTGTACTATTTTTGTAAAAGTATTCATTATAAAGGTTTAATAAACAACGCATTTTATGTAATTGTTTGTAAAATTATTTTACGCAAATGGATTCAAATAGTCATTAGAAATCGGTTAGGCTATTCACTTGCTACGCGATATAATCTTAATCTCAGATTTGGTGGGTTTGATAACAACCAGCGCATAAGAATGACGCATGATATGGATTACAAAATAATGACTCATAATTCACTAATGAGAAAATTATGATTTCTTACGCAAAGCACACAATTTTCATATTTTTAATAATTAGACCTACCTGAAGTGATTGTTAACGTTTAGCGAAAAGACCGACAGTCGTCATTAATATCGTCATTCAGCGAACGCACTAGCGCACAGTTTATTGCCCTGAAATTCAGGGCCTGAATTATTTAGGAAATACCGAATTAAACTACTCTACCCCAACGCTTGACACTCAATAAAAACATAACTATTAATTTACACTCGACTAGAGTTCCCACTGACATAAAAAAAATAATTTGTAGTCTGCGTAGGTAGCCTGTTTCCTCTCATAATTTCTGTGGCAGGTTATTTTTCTTCTAGAGAAGCGTCAAGCGTATGATCATTCTATCTCATCATTTATCAAAACTCGGCCCAAGAAATCGAGAAATTTCTGAATCATGTACGTCTGCGTTTGTGGTTTTATTGCAACTTGCAATTTGGGAAGCTCAACTTCAAGCTCCACTGATTTCTCTAGCAATTTTCCTAAGCAATTATTTAGATGAGATGATACGAGTAGCTTCTAGCTCCTAATCTCGGGTTCAAAGCAAACAAACTAGTATATGAATTGCTACAATAACCACTTTTTATTCCAGTTTTTCCAAAATATTTTGTAACATATCCAATGTTCAATTGAAGCTTAATAACTTGCTTGTAATGATCTGAAATTTCGAGAACAAGCCGGGACTGGAATTTTGATATGTGCGAAAAGGAATTGCAATAAAAGTAAATAGGCGATAATGCCCATGTAACCTTTTTATCATTCACTGTATCGCCTTATCATTGTACATGACATAGTATTTTTCTATTCTTTCTTTCATACATTCACTTTACCATTTCCGACTACATTTTTTATACGGATTAAGAAAAACCAGGCAGAGAATATGATGGATAGATATTACTCTGAAATTTTCCCCAATAAGGACTTCCTTTTGGAATCTACGCAAATATAAAAAATAGCAGCTTGTCAATGCGAATCATAATCAATGCGAATCATAAATCTTCTTTGATTGTTGTTAGCTATACTTTGGGATGAACCCTTTGCAATCTTTTATTTCAATTTCAACTTTTGAACAAGTAACAATGAAATTATTTAAAAAATTTCAATGTGGCTGAAACTTGTTAGTTTATTTTTACTTTGTGCCATGGCGCAACTGCAGGCAAGTTGTGCAGAAACGGATTATCAGTGGACGGCAAGATCAATTCATAACAAGTATAGGTGGAAGCATTATGCCAAATCCCTTCGTTCCAGTAATGAGGTAAAAAGTGAAAAATAGTTTATCTTTTAGTCATTTTATAAAACTTTTAATCTTTTTTGACAGCTTCACGAAAAGGCTCTAAAATGTGCGGAGTATTACGTTAACCTCGGTGATATTGACCATAGCTGCCCTTTTGTTCGTTCTGCTGGAGAAAATATCTGGGCTCAATGGGGAGGCAGTCTCTCCGACAATAAAATTGCGGCACGCTCCGTAGAACGGTGGTACAATGAAGAAACGCAGTACAAATATCAAGATAGTCAAAAGGGCACGGGACACTTTACCCAAATGGTTTGGAGAGGTAGTCGCGAATTTGGGTTTGGAGTTGCTAGAAAAGGACACATGATGGCTGCTGTAGCTATCTACTACCCGCCTGGAAATTATGTTGGGGAACATGCCAAAAATGTGTGGAGAGCTAATCCTTCATGATCTCGTAAATAATTCTATAATTTAGTTCGCATTTCAAATCTCACTACTGTGCCCATTTATTTTGTAAGATTCATAATAAACTCATGTAAAATTGTAATATTTTTAACATTTTGCACTTTTAAATGTCAAGGATCATAAGCAAATCTTCTTAATTAATCACCTCCATTGACTCCACTGCACCTGATCCGGGGGTTTCACCTGATCCTGTGGCTTCAAATCCGGTGTCTTCACCTGGTCCTGAGTTTTCACTTGATCCGGGCCTTTTCCCTGATCTTTCCTTTCCAAAGCCTCATTTAGACTGGCGACTAAAGCAGCGTTTATATCAGCCCTTTCTTGCTCCGCTTGTAGCTTCGCCAACAGCTCATTATGATCTTTCCTGAAATACCGTTTAAGAATAAAATATGATTTTCTAAATAAAAATCAAATTTTTGCATTACGTAAGCAAATCGAAGCGTTGCTTTAAATCCTGACATGCAGGATTTTGACAATCATTGGGGTTTTCAACACGATCCGGAAAGTATAGTGGGTTGAGTTGATTGTCTTTTACTACCTTTCTGCATGTAGGGCAAGTTCCCTGTTTCCCTAGTTGGCTCTGTTTCTTTATCCAATCTGAAAGACATGCTCGGTGGAACAAGTGTCCACACGGGGTACTGCAGACTTTAGAGGTTGAAGCAGGGGCCATTAGCTTTTGCTTCTTTTTTGCAGACCCAAATATCGAAGTCGCAGTGGGAACGGGAATGGGAGCGGGTGCCTTCTCAACGTCCAGGTCATCGTAACAAATGGAACACTGCATATTAGGACTGTGGTTGTTTTGAATAGGTTGAATTTATGATTTTCGCAAATGCCAATATCTGCAATATTCTGAATTTCTCAACACAGATTCGATTTGGACTTTCCGGTAGCTGCTGAAGGCCTACATCACAGTTTACAGAAATTCGTTTTAGGAATGCTCAAGGAGTTAACGTTTAAAATATTTACGATAATTTTTGATATTGTTGCTTCAATAAATTGTGATAGTGATTGGTAAATTGGGTTTCGAATATATGTGCAATTTAATAAAAGTCAAATTCCACTAAACTAATTCAATTCCAGTTTAACATAAATTAAGTTAAATAAAGCATAAATTATATGCATAGCCGGAATTATGTGTTCATGTTTTTAGATATTATTGTTTGGGGAAGACGTTTTCCTTGAATTGTCCAAGAATATTTCCGTGTGGAAGGTAAAGTCCGACTCCAACAGTCCCATGGCTTCCATGTGCTACACCAAACCCATGCTCATTACTTGCTTTCCAAACCATTTGAGTGAAGTGTCCAGTGCCTCGTTGATAATCTCCGGAGTAGTTGTATTTCTTTTCTTCAGCATACCAAGCGTTGATAGATCCATGGACTGCTTCTACGTTGGACGGGTTTCCACTACTCATCCAAAGGTTTTCACCAGCACCAGCCTTGTGGGGACAGGAATGATCTATTGACCCGCGAGTAGAGTAGTATTGCGCGCATTGGACAGCTTTTTGGTTTAACTATAAATTAATTCATATATGATTTTTGAGTCATTTGCATTTTCAATTATTCGAAGAAAAATGCAATCACGGTTAATCATACGTCGTTGCTCATCGTGAGAGGTCCAACTTGATGCATAGCTCTATACTTGTCGTGTTCTTGGACAGAGATTCTCTGATAATCTGAAAATGTCCGGTAATCCGGTTTATTTAAAGAATCGAAAAATTCGGAGTGAAGAATTTTTCTATGAATTTTATCAATTACCTTCCTGAGCCCATGCGATGACAGCAATAGCCGCGATTAGTACGAACTTCACTCCAGATTTATTCATTTTTAATGCAAAAATATTCGAGTTAAAGATTACTTGTTTGCTTTTCAAATTTTACTGAACTATTGATAAGTCGGTTATTAAACTTTGAGTTTAAATACTGCATTTTTAGTTAGGCATATAACCAGTAATTAAAATATTTAATCAAATTAAAAGTAGACTAGAAAACTCTTTGATTTTATTTGGATGCTCTAAAGCATGCTTAATTAATCTAGACCGGGAATCTTAAGTATCTTTATTCAACCTTGAAAACTGCTATCTTTATCAATTAAACTTCGCCATCCAACTTTTGCTTACCAATCCGATTTTAATTTTTCATACGATTGAACAAAATTTCTGCATCTTTGCTACTCCTCAACCGGAGACAATCATCATCTTCATCATCATATCTTCACCAATATCAATCCCGAAAGTTTGACGCCCAGAGACACGTGGGCGTGAAAAAAATATTCGCAGCATTACATCCAATGTCCAAGCTCTGCTTCAATGGCATCAAGGGCTAAATCTTGGAAAGCCTTGGTCAGGCCAAGTTGGCCTTACAGTTCATTGATTACAATAGGTAATTTCAATTTTTGATCAATTTAGATAAATTCAGGAGGATTCCAACAATTGATCCAATCTTAGGGGCAGTATGATCCTACCACTAATAGCAGAAATAGCTTTTCTACAACTAAAGCATAAATGGACAGATAAAATCTGCTAATTATAACTAATCGATCAGTAACTTTATGAGGCAGTAATAAACCTAATCAATAAATCAATTATTCTAAATCATGCATGAATTATGAATATTTCTTTTACTAAATGCAATACTTCTTTCGCATCGCCTCCAACCCCAAAATGAAGATAGCAAAACCTGAGCCAAACATCCAAATGAGAAAAATAACTAACAAGTTCTTCGTCTTCAGCGCTTGCAAGTTCGTTCCAAAGGCCCCAAAAAACGTAAATCATTCAAAATTTACACACAAATTTTTAATTTTCTATTCACCTCCACACATTTATTTTAGTTGAACTTGTTCCATAAATATAAACATTTTGAACATAGATAATAGCCCAAAAAAACGACGTCAGCTTGATGTTATAAATCCGCCGGAAGTGTTCACCTTAATCTTCTAGCTTCTCTTTCCGACTCCAGCAGGGTCAAGATATCTCCATCACGAACGGGTCCCTTAACATTCCGGATGATTTGACGGTTAGTCTCCCCCAAAAACTCCACCTTGACCTGGGTACACTGCCCTTGGGATCCCGTACGGCCTAGGATCTTCGTCACCTAAAATATAAAAGAAATTAAGTCAATTATTAACAAATTAACAAGCAAATAAATCCATCCCATCCCTTCACAATTTTAGAATTGAAAATTTCAAGTTAAAATAGCCTAAATTATTTAAATATTTAATCACTTACACGTGCCAAAACGACTGGCTTCTCCATTTTAATTTGTGCTTTTAAAAGCGCTTTTAAACTTTAACTTTTTAGTTAATTTTTGAGAGATTTTCACTCAACTCGATTGCAAGTTGCAAGGTAAGAGCTTTTCAAGCTTTTCAGCCACCTCTCATGCCTCTTCTTTGAATATCAAACTCCCTCTTATTTCTCACTTTTAACAAAGTAAACGGTCGGGGAATTGGGGCAAGCGATGACTTGTTAGCACAAGTTGGTTCTGACGATGAGAAACTTGTGATAAAATGTCATCTCTTTTCTCTCTCTCTCTCTCTCGCAGACAACTTTTGGTTTTGGGCCACTCTCTAATTAAGTTGGGGAAGAATTCACTGCAATTTGTGAAAAATCTTAATTAAGTCTGTCATTCTAGCAATTGCTTTAATACAAGTAATACATATTGATTGACGATTCTGAAATATCATCAGACAATCAGACTCTTTGACCTTTATTACCTCAGACATTGTTAACAAAACAAACCCAATTTATGGGGAAACCGAAGTACCAAAAGCTAAATTGGTTAAGTACATCGTAAATCTTTAAATGAGCAATAAATTAATTAAATTGAGAATACTTTCTCTTCTTTTAGTCAAAACAAGTAAAATGGCTGGGTCGAAAGTACACCTTGAAAACAATTTACAATCTAGAATTCATTACTACTTACATTTCTGCATTTGCATAGCTTCTATAAAAAAAATTAGACAAAGACGAAATGAATTACTGCTTAATTGTAACGAATGTCTTTGTCGAAAGATAAGGGAGGAATGCTCCTCCCGAAATTTACGATGACATTCAACAGCAAACATTTCAAAGTGTAGATTTCAAGTAAAATTACTAAATAAAAAAGGAGATGAAATGGATTTTTAATTTTCAAACTAATTTTTACATTAAATTTTAAAAATTACACTTATTCTTAAAGTTTAGCATAATCCATTTCGATTTTCCAAATTCTGTCAAAACTCTCCATATCTGTCTCAATATTTGCTCGTCTTGTCCTTCCCATTTTCAAACAATAACAATCCATCAAAGATTTTTGAGAAATATGCGGTTTTATTCCAACAAAAATCATACAATTTTTTTTCTCTCCCTTCACTCATGTTAATGTCAGCATCAACTCTAAAATGGCATGTTTATATACACACCCACAACCATATTTTCTCTTCTCCTCATCATCATCTTTACAACTCTCCGGTTTTCATTTGAAAGCCAACTCCGAAAAAGAAATATTTAGGAGAGAGGATTTAATAAACAAGTCAATTTCGATCATCATTTGTACATCAAGTAGAGTTAAAATGTCGACGAGAATGATCCGTGTAGTACATATTTTAATGGTATTCTCAGTTAACTTTGTTTACTAGACGGACCGACACTGACTAAAAACTTTACATGAGAAAATATCAAACTGATGATGATGATTTTTTCTCAGGAAAACATCTGCAATCTTTTTAGAAGGAGAGAAAACTACAAGCTAGTGAGTGAGTGACTAGGATGAGAATGAGATGAAATGGAAATCGTGAAACTCAATAGTCCATGAGAGAGTTGTGGAAAGAGAAACGGTTAATAGAAGAATGAACCATGAATATCACTTGGTTATATGAAAGTGATTAGGTAGGAAGAAAAAAATAAGAGATTTATGGGAATTCAGAGTTTTTGCTTTCTCGGATTTTTTACAAGGCATGAAGTGTCAAGAGGTTCATGTCATGTAAGTATTTGAATATGTGCTTACGCAGTACTTGGTTCTCAGAGTTGTGGTATGAGCTGTAAAAAAGTGCGAAAAATATTTCTCAATTGCTCAGTTTTATTCAGTCGGCAAAAAGTATTTTGTCAGCTTTCAGTGGACTGCCTAATAAAAGATGGGAAAAGTTCTTAAGGATTTAAGCTGTGATGAGATAGTTGGATTGAAAGATGATATGTAAGTAGGGATTGTTAGGAATGATGAATAATGCAAAAAATTACTTTCGCACCGTTTTCTGAAGAACTTATCTTCACAAATTGTTGACTAATGAATGTCTTATTATATTTAGATTTGGATTAACTAAATTATTTAATTCATTCGTAAATTGTTTTAAATTAATGGGTATTTTTGACGACTATAATTTCAAAAAACATGGATTGGTGAACTTAGTAATAATAGGTTGCTTTAAGTACCACTTAGAAGTTTCTGAAAATCACAGGAAATGCCAATCAATTCTAGTTCCCCAAAAATAACATGGAAAAGGAAGAACAAAAGATGAGAAATAAATTCCATCGTCATTATCCAACCTACATACAGTAGCAGTAAAATAATATTGAAATTGTCAAATCTTTATTTTAACCTTTTGGCTCATTCATACGATTTAATATGCCGAAGATATCTCTTTCACTTCTAGTGAGTATATTTCTTCATTCAAACACCAAAATGAATGGCATGACATAATCTACATGGTCTTATTCAACTTATCCATTCCACTAGGAAAGAGTGGATGAAGCCATGTAAAAGTGCCAATAAGCCAATAATTACATGTCAACCTCTCCAATCTGTCAAATAGCATGAATCTAGCTGATCTTCACAGATTCACAGCACATCCCATTTTCATCATAATTATAATTTGTACTTTATCCCCAACCATTACTTTCTTTTGTCACTCCAATTTCCTTTTTACTGACTAGTGACATTTTTAGCAGTAAGTGAACACGTCATTTCTCCGCATTTTGTGGATGCCGTCACTGTCTTTTTATCCTCAGCGGTCTTTTCTCTTTGAGGATGTTCATGATGCTCATGAAAAAGTTATTTACTGCTTTTATGTGAGCTCTTAATATCCCCATTTCCCTACTTTATTACACTGTTACCCGTATCATTTACTCTTATTCTAAATAGTTCATTCAGTACTTGCCCAACTTTATTTAAACTTTTGGGATATGAGCACTTTTATAATAATGATGACTCCCATTCCTTGTCACTTTTTATTTGTTTGTTTGTGGCGGATCTTCTTTATCTACTACCCGACTTTATAAACAGAGTCTCCACTTCCCCTTGTTTTTAATTCCAAGTAATTTCAATTCTTCCATGAATTTCTTCCTCTTCCTTAGTTAGCGTAAATGTACAACATCTCCCATTCCATGTTCCCGATAACCTTCACTGGATTACATTCTCCCTCCGTCGCGCAGGAGAGATGAGAAAGGAAAGTGAAATGTGACACTTGGTTCCGCTTCACAGACTCAAATTTAATGAGTTCTTTCGTTGTCCTAATGAGGTCAAGAGTCAAGTCACTCATATTGAAATATTTAATATATTTTACTCATTAGAAAAGACTCTAATCCCTACATAGGTACCGTTAAAAATAATAGCATTAGCCAAAGAATATTTTTATGAATATTTATGATAAATGCCCTTTTAAAAACCAAGTCCGCTCACATTTCTCAAACATAAATAAAATAACAAACAGAAACCTTTTCAGTTTTATTGCAAACCGCAAGAGAAAGAGGAGGGGAGTCGGTCTCTCGTTTCAGATCGGGGATAAGGGAAGTCACAGCGGGGAAAGATAAATGATTTTTAATCCTTGTCGGTATTCAAAATATGAAAATCCTCAAAATTTACCTATCAAACTAGTCCAGTTTATATCACAATTAAATATTTGACTTGAGTTGATCATTAAATTATTTGAGCATTCATTAAAATTAACAACTGGTTGAAAAATTGAAAATATTCTGCCTTTCATTTTACTAATTAGTGGCTTATGAGACTCCTTCAATTCCACAGCTACTTACTCAGAGTTAAAATAAGCGTTCATCAAATTAAGACTAGCTCATTAAGCTTTAATATGTTTTTGTTGAGTATGGTATGGGAAGCTTTTACTTGTTTAAGGTTTAACTTGAACTAATTTCTTCTAATGAATCCTGTCTCCTCGTAGTAAAGGAAGAGGAGCAGACGTCGAGATGAGTTTCCAGTTCAAATTGATTTGGGTGAACAAAAGTTTTTGGCCATGCTTCCTTTCAGCTGCTTCTTGGGACTGAGGAAATCTTAAAAATTAGTAAAACTCTTGGGCATTTCCAGCTCCTACTTCGTACAAAAGTAAAGTGATCTTCTACACGACTTGGTTCCTATTTCAATGTTTTCAAACCTTGAAGAAACGAAAGTCAAACATGAGATGTTTCTAAAAATTTCAAACCCTTTCCTTCCTCAAGGTTTGAGATGTTGGCCCAACAGAATCTATTTTTCACTGATAAAAATGGAAACTGTCAACTGTCATGTTGAGTTGGACACTGCACTTTTCTCTGAAGGGATGAGTAAAAGGTGAAGATTAACAGAGTTATATCCTGACAACTTCTGTGACAATGACAAACCTATGAACATGACTGGAGTATATCGATTTCGCCTCGTGAGGTGTTTAATGTGAAGAAAGCTTGACAGTGACAAACTACGGATGATCAGTTAAATGTCATTTATTGTTTAAAAGATGGTATGCACTGCTCTACTATGACTTTGACATGCTAATGAAAGAATCCATTGTAGTTGTAAAGTATCACGTTCTTTATTACAGAAAAATTCAGTATCGATTTTTTGTTCAAGGTTTAAGATTCGTTTTTTAAGGCTTAAGATATTTCTACAAAGAAGGCACTTATTCTTTACTTTAGTATTTTTGTGGCATATTTTTATTAACAATTTAACTAACTAATCAGCTATTCTTTTTGGTAATTCCCACTTTGGATTAAACTAATATGGTTTGGTTAAGGTTGTACAAAAATTAAAATTTTAGGTTTATTTATAAATCTGAGATTTTTACATTTATATAAACTCCTTATCAAGAACATAAGTAATTTAATAAGTAAAGAAAATATCCATTTGGTATGTAAACTTTCAAATCTTCCAAGCTCCTTCCATCCTCCAAACGCTGAATGCATAACTGAATCTCTCATGGGCCATATAGCTTGAGCTATTCAACTTCCCGTCCGGAACTTGCTCGTCACATTGCAAAACCTGTAATTATAAACAAAAGGGGTAAATAAAAATGTAAGACAAGTGCAATTTCATCAACTCATCACAACCAACAGTGAGTTCAATCCTAAACTATTTCTCTATTCGATTCTGAAATGTGATAATCTCTTTAATTGAAAACACATTAGGGTTTCTTGCGTAATCGAAATTCTTAAGATTGATGATAACTCTTTTAATTCAAACCATGAAAGCAATGCTCTCATCTCTCAAAATAAATTATCAGATCCACAATTAAAATCAAGTTTTTTACATGCATATTTCTTCAAATGACTTCCTAATCGATTACAACTCCACAAATTACGAGCAAGAGAAATATTTTCTACTAAAACCCTAACTCACATAAGCTATTTCAAACTCAAAATAGATTTAAGAACAATCCACATAACTACTCCAATTTCTTGTGCAGCTGCCTTTACTGCACCATCATAAAATATCTCATCTACCTACACAAGAAAGAGTGAAGAGGAGGAAAGAAATTAAAACAAGATTCATTTTAGATTAGAATTTTAATTAGTTCATAAATTTTGTTTGGGGAAAAAGTTGAGGAAAATTCCTCTTAACTCATTCATATATACCTATACACACGTGTGACATAAATAAATTCGGAAGTGCTTCCACTATTTACTTAAAGTACAATAATATTGATGGATGAGCTAGAAGGAAAAGACGTTCCTCTTTTAGGCTGCGGCTACGGGGAAAATCTCATTTCAAAAATATATTTTTATAATGGCAATTGGCAATATGGCAGTTATTACGATGACACGCTCATTTTGAAATGGGTGATGACGAGGACACTGGTAATGCTTGAAGGAAAAGAGTTTAAACTTTTGGTTTGAGTCTAGTGAAAATTATGAGAGGGAAGAGCTTCAAAAAATGCCATTTAACATTAACAAGTCCACTTTAACTTTTTATTTCCTATTCCCCTTTTTCCTCATTTAATTTAGAGTTTTCTTGTTGGAGGAAGAAAAATAGAGTTTCTTCAAGAAAAGGGACTATATATAGAGTAAGTGGATGTAGCAAAGTGATTTCCTGGTATGCACACTCAAACCCGCCCAGAAACTGTTTATCCTGTCACGGAACATGAATCTTTGCGGATTTATAGTTGTTAACTTGATTTTTTCTCGGAGTTTTGTCTTTTAATCAATGAAATTGTTAAGTAGTTAAAAGATGTACGACAAAAGTCAAACGTCTTTGATCCGATATGTGAGTGATATGCGTAAACATGCAGTTAATTATATGAGAAAACAATTTTAAAATTGTGTTTATTGTTTTCTGAAAGAGAATTATTTGAGGAAAGTCATTTTACCTGATATAAAAAGTCGATATAACGACTGGCCAACTTTAGTGTTTGGATTTTCGACAGTTTGTCAGATGGGAGGGTTGGGATGATCTTGCGGAGGGAGGAGAATGCCTCGTTTAAAGATTGAGTTCTCTGTCTCTCACGGACGTTTGCCATGACCCGCTGAAATTCAGAAACATTCTATCAATTTAATGAGTAGAAATTCAGTTAAACCCAGATAAATATTTAAAGCTTGCTTTTAACTAACCTGATGTTGCATGTCTTCATAACTTTGAGCATTTTTCCTTCTTATTTTCCCACCCCTTCCCCTTTTCTCTCCTGGTTGTCCTCCATTCTCTTGGTTCTTCCTTTTCCTTCCCTTTTTAGTTGTCCCACTTGCATTATTCTTCTTTCCCTTTCTCCCTTTCTTTCCTTTTTTATTCTCGTCATTTGCAGATAGCCCCTCATTCTCTTCATCTTCGTCGTCATCATTTAATAGGAGTTCATCGTCTGCATCTGCGTCATCAATTATGTCCAATTCTCTTGCGGAAGCATCCCCACCTCCACTATACTCTAACATGATGCCACCCATACTTGTGGAGGAAACTGTGTTTGTCGAGGAAACTCCAGACTGTTGGGATAATGCATCATCAGATATCACTGGTGGTTGAAGGTTGTTATTATTCTGCTGCTGGTTTTCATTAGAAGCGTAATAGTTGCCACTTTGCATAACATGAATGTTATGTTGTGGCTGAAGCTGGTGGTGATGATGTTGCGGATGCTGTTGCGTAAGCGGAGGGGGCACTGCAGGACTGGAATAGTAATCAAAATACTGAGAGGAGGAGGACCCCGGCGAAGGTGTTGAAACAGGGCTGTGCCTTAGCATCACTTCCGATTTGATTTGGAAAACACCTCTGCCATTACTACTGGATGGGCTGAGGTTTGGAATTGCTGAAAGCTGGTGGGGATGATGATGGTGGTGGTGGTAAGGAACAGAACTGCTAACGCCATTCATTGTTGAGCTCACAATCGAAGATGGGGAAGAGGATGAAGGTGAATGCTGTATGAATGGAGTGGTTGTCACCGATGCAGAAGGTGGGGGTTGGCTCTGGTATTGATGGTGAGGGTTGTGCTGCTGCATAATTCCCATTGATGACGATATCGGACTTGAGTTTAAAAGGTTTGGGTTATACCCTGCGACACTCATTTTCACCAATGTTTACAATTTTTAACTAATTTCAACTAGAACTACTCTCACAGTCACTTTCAGCTGTTTCCGGTGGTCAAAATGAAGCCTTTGTTTACTTTTACTCGAGTTTTTGAAAGGAACTAATTTATAAAAATAGTAGAAAAGTTGAGTGGTCAATTTATCTGTCGGCAAGTCTGTAGAGAAAGACCCGAGAAATTATTATTTCAAGTTGGGGCACACCGAAACATTTTTAACTTTGTCAATGGTCATTTTATCTAATCTTCAGTTTATGAATGGGGACATTTATGAACTGGAATGTCCACTTTGCTTCCTTTTTCCCTTTTTTGTTTTGATTTTGTTCATGAGAGAGTGTTGACACGAAACAAGGATTTCATTCTCACTCCCTCAACCCAAGTAATCTCCCATCCTTTCTCTTTCATTCCCTGTGGAGATCTCTAAAAGTAAAAAAGCAAGAAACTCATAAGAAAAAAAAAGAATTTTTAACAAAAATATTTTAACTAGAGAATCTTTTTGGAATGATTTGTTTTGAATTTCGAAAAGGACATTACATGCAGTTATCTGAAGAAAAAGCTACTTGAGGAAAGGAGGAGGAGGATGCTCACTTCTCAGGAGAAAAAATTGGAAGGCAGCTGCATTAAATAATATTTTTGTGACTTATTCCATTTTAACAAGATTATTAGAAGAGTTGTCCCACTCAAACCCTTGCTATATCAGTTTCGATATGAAAAAGTATCTCTTTAGCGTTTCTCTTTGGAGCTTGTTTCTCTGATTTATGATCTGAGGCTGGTCAAGCAAAAGAAGGCAGAGAGCTTAACGGAAGACCTGGTTAAAATGCAACTTAAAACTCGGGAAGGCGATAGAGGATGAGTTTGTTTAGAAAATTGAGTGAAAGAAAGGAGCAGATGACAAGAGACAAGAAGGAAGACAAGATGGGACTAGTGGAGTGTATCAATCTCAAACGGAAAACTTAGACTCCGCAGCTGTATCGGTATCTGTTGGAACTTTATCTGATGATAATCACTTTTCAGCGATCTTCCCCCGAATATAAATGTTTGGTGGAGGTGGTTTCTTCGAGAGGAAAGACAGGGGCTATCAGATATCACTTAAATCATCGAATGCTACTCCTCTGGAGCTTATCAACAAGTAAAAACATACAGACTGAGAAAAATCTTTACATAATGAACCTCATCAAAATAATTAAGAGGGTTAAAAAGACAGAGATTAATAGTTTGGGAAGAGTTTAGGATTAAAAGTATTTTTTTGTGATTGAGGGCGACAGCTAAAGTGTCTTTAGACGTTCGCACTTTCATATAATATTTTCCCCAAGATTTTAGCCGACTTATGATTTATTTCTGTCACAAAGTTCTTCCAGCGAAGAGCGTAAAAGAAATGTTTCGGGAGGTTTTCCCAGATTAAATGGCTCTTCGAAGAATGATGACGGCCACCTTGTTAATGCTCGGGAGGAAAGTGACATAAAATGATATTCAAGCTTATATATTTTCTACAGAGTTTCAAGCAAGAGTAGGGAAAATATTAGTTAAGATGTTTCTGAGGTGGGATCGGGGAGAAATGAAGGCCACCTGCTACTGCCACTCTCATTTTCGCTCGGTTCAGGGAAAGAAGTTGGAGGAGGAAAAAAGTGAATCGGGGGAGATTTAGATTGGAGGGTATAATTGACGGGAATTTATTGAATTTAGTTGGGTTGCATCGTATGCCTTACAGAATGGAGCTTCAGCAAATTTAAAAAACCTAATGTTTTATTAACCAAGTTGAATTGAAAAATTAACTGATCGGCGTCGTTCTTTCTATTTTACCGTTTGGAAATATTTTCTTCACCTATCAGATTAGATAATTTTTCATTATATTCAGAAATTATTTTTCCCACTATTTTAAATTATAATAATTGGTAAAGTACATTCTACGTTGTACGTTCTACAATTTCTTAAAAATTGTTGGAAGGAAAAAGACAATCAGTGAGCAAGATTTATTTCCAATTGAATTCCTCCGAATAGTGTTGATGACAACTTGAAAGGCATGATCGGACTTGAGAAGATTAAGATTGTTAATTTTTCCTTCTCACACTCAACTTCTCAAGTGATTATCTCAAAGCTACTAGTTAACAAGAGGAATTTTAGGTTAAAAGAGAGAAATGACAAGAGGAGGAAAACAAAAGCTTATCTATTTTCCACATAAATTAAGTGATACAACACAAGTTATTTGGGATCTCTACATGACTTGAATTTATTGCAAATTGTGAAATGTCTTTTTTGGCTTACCTATTAAGCGCTTTCCTTCATCCAACTGAACCAAAAATAGAGTAATTCTCTGAATGAGCTGTTGGAAGCATTCCACTCACACAAAACCTTTTTCTAGTCACACTAGGAGAGAAGATCCGATTTCTAAGAAGTCTCCGAACAAACTGAAGTCGCATTGCGTATTCATTAAGAAGACATGCAAAAGGAGTTTGGACACGGTGGAAAAATTAGGGAGGTTTCTTAGGACATGTTGAGATTTTTGTTAAAAAGTTGTAAGAAATGAGATCATAATGTAGCGTGTACTCCGTGTCATTTCAGAAGTGTTCGTATGACTTCCCTGTTGGTTTTGTCATTATGAAAGTGTATGAAGAGGACGGGAGGATTGGAAATGAAGAAAGGTTTGTCCTTTTTGTTTTATGACTTTTCGGGTTTTGGGATATGCGTCAGAATGGGAAGTGTTGATGAGGACGAGTTTTATGCTTGGTGCACATTACATTTTTAAGGAATAACCGATGCGTCAGCTCAAGATCTTAAAAAATAACGCATTTCTTTAGATTCATATTTCCTAATTTCCCAGTTGCGTTTTAAAGAAAATTTGCACCAATTAATTTTACTTCACATTTAAAAAAATGCGTTTAAATCTTTGCTGGTCAGTGACATGAAAAGGTTTAACCTTTCCCCAAATGCATTTTTAAGAAAAAGATCTTCGAAGAAAACCACGGACGTCCCTTTCTCTGTTTAATGAATGGAAAAGCATTGTGTGAACAAAAAGGTCCCTGCAGGGGTCGTACTAAAACCAAAGCAAAAACATTGTTTGAGCTTTTACTGTCTCTCTTGGGCTATTTGATGTCTGGAAAAATATGAGTCATTCACGAAAAGTCGTTTAAAATGCTATTAATAAATACAAGTAGTGGTTATTATAACTAAATCTAAGTAATGTAGTGACCGAATGTAAAACTCATTTACCTTTTCCACGCTTTTGCTTGTATGCTTTTGTGATGATTCATTTTAGAAATGATTGTACCAAAAATATTAAATTGCTTTTACAGACAAATATTTTATAAAAATCGTGTTCAAACTGTCCATTTCATGTTTTCAAAGGTTAAATATCATATAAATGGTTATAAAATACAATGCTTAATGGAAAGATCAGACGTAATAGTTTCCGGTGTTTGGTTCAAGTTCATTTACGACGCACAACAGCAATACGAGGGGAGATTGATGGGGATGCGGCCGGTTTCTTCTTTTCGGGAGCTTTCAACACTTGATAAAGTAAAAGTTTTAGAAATTACGTAATGATTTTTATAAAAGGGGCTATTTTATAAACTTACTTTTCTTCTCAGCCTCTGTCATCTCCGGATAAAACAAGTTTGCTTTGCCAATCCACTTGTCATCCGGCATCACCCCGTAGTTGGTGAGACTGTAAGATCCCCTGTGCAGGTTTCTGATTATGTCATATTCCTCATCATAATAAATCGACTCCCCCGTCAGATCCTCTCCCCTCTTCCTTTTCTCCTCTTGACCCTTAATATATTCTGTCAACTCTGGATCAGCTAGAGAATCTCCGTCATCATCTCCAAAATCTTCATCCTCCTCGGAAGAAAATGGCTTGATCTTGTCCTCCTCAACCATTTCCCACTTTGACTTGCTTTTCCAGATAAGAAACGCATCTGATCTTGGTGGCTCATCAACTAAACCGCACTCACTTCTGCAGAAGGGATCTAGCGAAATTTTCTCAGTGGCTGGTCTCTGGAATGACTTGACTCTCTTGTCAAAATCGGACTTGAAGTTACCAAGAACATGAAGATCGTAGTTTTTTCCTTTCCAAACGTTGAAACGAGCTTTATCCGTGGTCGCCTTTTCATTCACCATCTTCTCCTCTTCCTCCTCTTCTTGCTCATCTGCACTGTCCTTATCAAAACCGTGGCCGTAGATAAGCGGTTTGTTTCCATGTTTCAGCTCCGCCCTTATATCCTGCTTAGTTAAGCCTTCCAAGGGAAGACGGAGAAGAGAGTCGCCACCTCCTTTGTCACCGTACCGTCCTCCTGCAGTAACAGTGATGTCACCTGCGGATTTATTGTCCCTTGGAGCCGCTTTTGGCCTTTCCGGAATTGGTCCTTTCGCTGGAAGAATAGTCACAATCGGCATTGCCCCCTTTACCGCTTCAACTGGCCGACGTCTTCGGGGAGTTAATTGGGCCGCGTCGAATTCGATTTCTCTGGGCGAATTCGAATCTTTTGCAGCTCCCCGTGGGGATGATGATGTAGAAACCGCCTTTCTTGGAGAGTTCATTTCTTCGATTTAGTCTTTATGCTTATTCAATGCTATAAATAAACTTGTCTTTTTAAACTTTTATTAATGAAATGGACAACATCCTTTCCGCTTTTATTAGCTTAATTTATTTTCTTTATAGCTTCCCTCACAATTAACCAGTTTCATTAGAAACGTTCTCAATAAATTGGCTCATCTCAATCTTACTTTATACATGAACTCTTGCCAAAGTTGGAGTAAGTTGAGACTTACCTAAAGCTTTAAAACAAGTACACACCTCAGCAATAATTAATGGATGAAATTCACAAATGATAAAGTGAAGAGAAAAGATAATAATATTTAAAAACTCTTTAATCAACAATAGAAACTTGAAGACTGAAGAAAATATAAAAATATTCACAGGAAAGATTAAAAGTTTTGGTATAGTTTTTATGGAAGATAATAATAAAATATGTCACTCTCATAAAAAATATATCTGCATTTCATAATGTGCTTTGAAGATGACATGACATTATAAGTTGAGCATGTTGAGGTGGGCACATGGTCATGTTCTTCTTAAACGTGTTTGATAAGCTTTCTCACTTGACTAGCTTCACTTCGAATGATGTTAATTTCGAGCTTATCAAGAAAAGTGGTATCAGGTCAAATAAGGAATTAATAGCCGACTCCCCAGCCTTTGGCGTAGATTGGAGGAGCCCACTTTTGATATTCAAATTTCTGGGGATGAGTATGCTTATGGTATTCTTGAGCGTGGTACTTGTGCTTGTGTCCTTCGGAGACGGAGTGGGTATCCTTGACCTGTTTTCAAATTAAAGGGAATTAGTTTTTGGGAATTTTTGAGAATTTTTAGAATTATCAGACTATAAATAATTGATTTGGTTTTCAAACGTACGTTCTTGTGGTAGACTGGTTGATGGATGTGGAGCTTGTGAACATGGGTTTGATGAAGATGATGTTTGTGGAGATGATGATTATGAAGATGCTCACGGTGGAGGTGGTGTTGATGCTGAAATTGAAAGTTAGTTAATTAGTCTTAGTTAGTAAATCACTCTTTGGGTCTAAAGATTCTAGGAAGTCAATTAGGGCGGAGAGGAGTCTTACAAGAAGGTGTTGGTGGTAGTGGTGACGGTGGAGAACTTGTTGATGTTCATGGTGTTGGTGGAGGAGATGTTGATGCTTGTGGTGGTTGTGGTGAACCTGGAAGAAATATGAGGATTAGTTTAAGAAGGCTAAAGTTTATAGAATTTATTTTTCCGTATATTTCTTTACCTGTTCGTAATGAGGATGTTTAAGAACAGCATGCTTATGGTAATGATAATCCTTGACGTATTTAGGTCCATGGGATGTACTAACATGTCCCTTGTGGTGAGCATGGATTGGAGGATAATTGACTACTTTTGGATTCCATCCCCATCCAGGACCGCCATGGCCGTGACCGTGGCCGCCATGATGAACTCCGTGATGTGGTCCTTCATGATGAGGACCTCCATGTCCATGGCCATGTCCACCATAATGCCCGCCATAATGTCCATGGCCGTACTCAGGACCATATCCAAAGTGGCCACCAGCGGCAGTGGCTTGATCGTCATTTCCGGTATTGTTAATACTTACATTTTTCAATACAAGGTTAGACGGAGCTGGAACAACTACAAGTGGGTTGCCAGGCATGGCGGATTCAGACGCAAGAAGTTCATCTGCCTGGTCTGGGCTAACAACAGCAACCACAGGCTCCTCTGGTTCAGCGGGCAAGGCAGCGACCAAGTTGATCGCTGCGGCAAATGCCTAAAAATTAAAAAAGGTGATAAGTTATACATTTTATTTATAACCTTTCGCTAATTAAGATGTAGTCATTTTTTATCTTTGAATCTATCAAAAAAATCCCCGGTCAATGGCAGTAATATAAGGATGCTCACATATAACCTTATCATGTACCTAATTAAACTACTAATCCTAATTTTCCTCTAGTAATTAATAAATCATTTCCCCTAGAATTCTCCAACGTACGCAAAATTACTTCAGTCACGTCCGGAAAAATTAGCATTCTACATTTATTCCAAGTGCGTTTCTTGTCTCACGCAAGCTCAAAGCTGATCACCTCAACTCGACTTTGTTCTAAGCTTGTCTACATGTGTAATTTCTACGAGTAAAATTTTCTATAACGCTTGTCTACCCAATCCAATTTATGTGCTTGCTAATTTTTATAACTTGCCTTATTTGATTTTGCTAATATTTATTATGATTCGTTGTATCATTGCGAATTTTTTATTGTCGAAGATTTTTTCATTTCCCTTGAAATAACTTTTTACTAATTTTTTCTGACGCCCATTTAGCCATTTTTAAAGCATGTAATTACAATGTATCTAAATTCTCTATTAAATGCATAGTTAAAGAGATAAGGTATTTTGAGAAAAAATCCCTAGATCATTTGTAAAAAGTCATCGAACCACGTTATAAGATGAGTAGGAGAGAAGAAAAAAGGCTCTTTCCTCACGACTGAGTTTGGGAGTTGAGCTAAAAGCCTATATGACTTTTGGCCGTGCTCTGTTGATTCAGCTAGTTTATTGTCTTATTAGATTTTAACTTGCCTATGACCCCTCAACCGTTACTAGTGAAATAGACAGCATAATGAAATCATTTCGTAATTCATTCGCTTTTCTGTTTAGCTAATGCGTGGATGGTGGAGGGAGACGGAAGGAAGTTGACTGTTTCTCTTATCATGACGGTCAATCAGCAAAATATTGGAGTATAATACTTTGTAGCAAGTTCATAATTAAATAATCCTTCTTGTGTGGCTCTGTCAATAATGTAGTAAAAGGGGAAGAGATTATGTGTAAAAATGTTGAATGCCAGATTGAGATTCTTTTGAATTGTATGAAAAATTTACAGAGCAGGAAGCTGAAGATTTTGGTACACAAAATTGGGAAGTGCATTTTTGGTTAATTTATAATAAACTTTTAATTTTAAAAATTTATTTTTCCGTTTCCATTTTTTTCTAAATTAAATGTTCTTTGCATTCATGAGTCTGCTTCATACAAGACAGACAGATATGTCATGGCTTGTGAGCTGCTAATTAAATGTTTGGAAAAATGTCCAAAAATATTTTGGCTAATGATAAGGTGAGTCCCCAAATGGCTAATTAAATGTTGAAACATGTAGAACCTGTCGAAGCACAATTCTATCTATCCATGACATAAATATTTATGTAATGCATATTAACTCCACATTTGTCCTACTAATTCAAGTCACTTTTGGAAACTTACTAATTTCGGGAGATAACTATGCTAATATGTTATAATAAAATCACAATTTACTTACCCATAACGTGACCGCAAAAAGCTTCATGACTATATCACACTAAAGCCTTTCTCCAGGCTTATTTCTCCAGGTTCACACCAAAACTTTCGGACTTTTCCAAAACTAATAAATATCTTTAATCACCAAAAACAGATTTTACTCTTACTTCACCCCAGTGAGGGCTTAACGTCCTCCCACAATAGTCACTTTTCTGGAGTCTGCACCGTTTTGTGGTCAAACTGCGAATGACATGTGGAACGAGGGCACCCCCACTACTTTATATAGTTTCCACATGGGCTCCTTCACATTTCTTCAAGCCTTAAAGGCCCTTTATATTTAAAAATGGAGACTTTACGTAAACGCGATTCAAACGTATGTATGAAATATTATCGCCTTTATGCATTATTATTTTTTGGGCCCTTTTGCACAATGTTATTTTGCAAATAAGTAAATAAATAATGCAAGTAATGCAATCCAAAAAATGCAACGCGAGTAAGCTCAAGCGCCATCAGAGGTACATTTAAAGCAAGTCCTCTTAATGTTTTTAGATAAGCTTTGCGTTTACTGTGGGTGCTAATAATAAAACTTGACTTATATAATAATTGCTCTTTGGTTTGGCAGTCATGCTGAGAGCCCTTTTTTACTTTTGCATTTTTCTATCCTTCTTTTCTAGCACGTGTGCCTTATTGACTCAAATGTTGGCTCATTTTAGGAAATGTAAATAAAATTGTGTGGTCATCTCATCCCTAAATTGTGTGACAAGATAAAAATGCACATCCGAATTATCTACCTAAAAATTACATAGTGGAAGGGATGCAATAATTAATTATTATTTGACAAAAAGTGGACCTATTCTTGGAGACCATGCGCAAGAGTGTAATTAAGATTGCATTTTCCGTTGCGTTGCGCTGCACCCCATTGTTCTATAAATTTCTTCAGGTTTTATTGCAGGTGCTGTGACACACAATAAAAGTTAAGTATAACATGACAAAATGAGATTTACCAACTTATTAATTTCTGAGGCAATTTTGTCCTCTTTGTCCCCTTCTCACTTTTGTTTCCACCAGAGCGAAAAAAGACGAGAAGCGTGTGCTTTTGAAATCGACTCTGGATTATATTTTGCTCTAAATTATAAGCAATTACAATTGGAGGACAATGTATAATTAATAACTGTCAAATTTATTACTTTTAATCAACAAAAGTCAACGTACGGAACAGACCCAAGTTAAAATTCTCTGCCTTTGCCTCTGCCCAATTCATATGCGATGGGCATAAAATCATAAAAGGTATAAAATAGGTATCATCATCGTCATTATCGGAATTACAAATCATATTAGTCATTAATAATAATTAGTAGAAAAAAATATAATCATTCTAAAGCATCATTTCTTCCACCTGAACACAAATGAGTTTGAGCTTATCCCAATACCTTATCTGATTTCCGTACGGCACAAGTAGATGATTACATAAGCACTTCCTCCATTCCAATCCAATTCCATCATCGCAAATAATTTTAATGAAATTGGGATGCGTTTTTGGAGCTTTGAGAGCAAACAATGCATAACACGATCTTGTAATTTTGTGCAAAAAACTAGCATTAATCGTTTCTCTGAGCTGAAAACAAATTTACTCTTATCGAGTTGACCATTGTATTAGGAACTAAATAAATTAGGTAATGAATAATGAATGGCCATTATTACATCACTTATCACAGTGCACCCCTTTTCGATTGCTTTTTATTCACTAAAATTAGTTTGGGATGTTGTAAATAGCTATTCAGTTGTGATATAATCTGGAAGCTCGGAAGCTTGCCTAAGAATCTAAATCTTAACCACATTGCTTATCCAATAAGCTATATGCTTATCTATGCATACATCCGGTGACATGTCGCTTACACTCAGTTATCTAATTAATTACCCATTGCAACTAGGAAGATTACAGAAGCGTTTATCGCAAACAAAATGAGCTATTAACGCTTCAATCAAGAATGACTTGTGTTAGGTTAAGCGCTTTGAAAACGAGTCACGTTAAGACTATTGACCACTATATGGAGTAAAGAAGGATTAGAAGGTGATACAAGCAATTTGTGTGGTTTTCCACGCTTATCTGAATAAAGGCGGATGGAGAGGCGGATCATATTTCCCAGTTTTATGTAATACCTACGCAATAAATATATACTTGAGCTTTCAAACCAATTTTTTCCTGTTATCTTTACCAAAAATAGAGTAAATTATATAACGATAATGATATGATATCGAAATGGCATTAAATTGTTTGGATATGAAACAAGATCTATTTGGTACGTGCCTAACTGACTAATACTAAAACGAGCATTAATTTTAAACGTCTAAAACATCATCTCGTTCTAAGCTGACCTGCTGTGAAAACGCTTGAGTCAGTCATGCTTATGGGATTAAATCATTTAGCTTATCAGTGTACCTATTTCTAGAGCTCTTCTGGTTAGCAAAAAATATAGAACAGTTTTTGTACTCGACTAATTCTAATATTCCATTAAGCTTGTTAATGTACACGCGCCTGTTCATTTTATGGAGGGGGAATAGTAATAAATCATAATTTAAAAAACTTGCCAATTGGAATGAATCTGATGATGTTATTGGGAGTTTTTTATTATTCATTCATAATATAAAGTCATCATTGGCCCTTGCTTAATCGATGCAAAGTGCAAATCACGATTAAAGAAAAATAGATTTCGCAAAATGGGCACCAGTCCTAGGGAACTTCCTGGTACGCGTGAATCATCTCAATAAATAGGTATAATGAGATGGTCCTTGTGGCACCTTCTCATTTTTTTCTGCTTTACTACCTCCGATTTCAAAACGGGAGGAAATTTCAAAACAATTTGAACTTGTGAGGAGTTAATAATCTGTGCAAAAGAATAACTAGCTATTTAATTGTTGCTAAATTCTGAAAAATTAACGATAATTTGCGTGTCTTACATATCCTGAGTATTACAAGAGATGAACTATCAACCTACGCCACGACCCTTGGGCTTGGAGACTTAAGGAAAGATTCTTAAGCAGTTTAGATTAGATAAGAAAACCTTTGGAGAAGAATTAGATTATGCCAGATTTAAGTTGTGCGCAGTCAATGATATCATCATGCAATTTTTTCAAAAGAAATTGTTTTGCAACAAAAAGTTAACTGCGTTACAGGAATTATTGCATAATCTGTGAACTCTAGAGAGAGAGAAATTGAAGATATAAATAAGTTTATGCAGTTAAATTAGAGTTTCTATAATACACGCAGGTTGAGATGTTGAGAATAGCTTTTGATTTAAATGCTTTTAGTCATTACTAAAAACAGAGACTTATTTTAATCGCCTTTGATTGTGAAAGATAAGCGAAATTGAGATAAGTTTACCCCAAAATTAATATGCAGGGGTAAACTATATATAAACCATATCTGTTATATTTACCAACTAACTAGTGTGGCAAGTTTCCTCTTGCATTAGAGAATTTAAAGCTAAATGAGTGGGTGGGTTTATATTTTCATATTTACATTAGTTTATGTCATAATCTTCATTTAAACAATCAGATTTATAACACAATCTTGCTAGTTATAAATTTAGGGTGAAAAGATGATAATAATGATGGTATTACATAAAATTAGGTAGACGACAGTTGACACCTTGACTCGGTCCTTCCTCTATTGTTTCAGAGTTTTGTAACGTGACCATTAGCTAAGATAGGAAGAGTTATGAAAAAAGATGATGATGGCGAGTGGCCACGTAAAAATAAAATAACCATTTTTAGTCACAATTATGAAGCTACTTGAGCAGCGTTTCAAACAAAGCCCTCATCTTCTGGTTAGTGAACATAGCGCACATTTTTTTATGTATTTCGTAAACCCACAATCAGTTTTACATAACTTTTAACAAAAGGTGCGAAAAAATTCCATGTGGCAAGTCTAAAAAATCAAGTTTGCTCTTTCACAATTTTTATTTGGTCCGGATGTGCGAGATCGTATGAACCATCTTATTATATAAAAAATAGCTTATCACATAGCCTTTAAGGGTTTGATAAACAAAATTACTATCGTAAGTTATTTATGTCATCATTCAATGTAAGCTTTAGGATAACGAGGCAAGTTAAAGTTAGCTAAATCCTCTATCAATTACTGGTAAACAAAAGTCGCTTATTTAAAAATGATAAGGAAGGTCTTAGGAAAAAACAAAGTAGGAAGAAAACGCTTGTTTTTATCTCTTTTACCTTTCTCAAGCTCGTGCCAAAAACGTTTTGAAAACCTTTATTTTTCTATATCAGCTTCCATTTTTGTTGAATTGTTTAATAAAAAATTATGTATTTCATAAATAAAAATGATGAAGGCAACTCCAACAAAGCGCAAGACAAGAGTGCCGGCGGATGCGCAACTTTTTGCCAGCTATTATTCTCACTAAGCGTACAATAAGCAGGGACAGACTGTAATTAAATAATTGTAAACGTTTCAAAAATAAACCCTATTTCCACCACTGTTCCAATTACGTAAACGCTTAAAGATAAATTGTATTTTTTTGGGAATAAAGTAGTTGTTAACTGTTAACTACTGTAGTATAATTTTTCATTCACAATTTACATCCATTTAGGGGAGGGCAAAGACGTAAAGAATCCTTTTATTGTTTTTTAGGAAAAGATTTAACAATTGATCATTTAACAAGTCAAAACAATCTAGTCAATTGAGTAATTAACTTTTCGTAGTTTGTGCCAAACTTTGAGGAAAAAATCGAAAGGCTTTTGTAAAAGTGGGTCAGGAGTTTGGTCAGGGCGATTGATTATCCCTGATAAAGGTCTTAATGATGATTATGAAGGTGATAATTAACATCTGCTCGTGGAAAATAAAATTATCACTAAAAAGCCAAACAACAGTGGAAGTTATTAAGACTTCCGGTAAATATTCTGACAAAATTCTAAAAAATGTCCATTTAATTCTTGAACCTGAGACGCAGTTCATCCTACGCTTAAAAAGTTATTCAACTTTAGCTTACAAAATTCAATTTTAGCCAAGTAATAAAGGTCTGATTAATACCCAACTTATAATTTCTCAATTAAGCTTGAGAATTGCTACAGGACGGAAGAAACTCAAACAAAATTACTGAAAGTGCATAAAAGTGCACAAGCTCACCTTCGAAAATCTACCGTAAAATCATGATTGACTGTATCCTCGTTTAATTGCATGAAAATTGTTATAAATTTGGTGCGACTAAATAACCTATGATTAGGGTTTCATCACATGTACAAAGTTTAAAAGATCAGTCAGCGTAAACCATGTCGTACTTAATTAAAGTGATTGCAGCTACACCTTAATTCCAGAGTTACACAAAAGGTGTAAAAACCAACTCATTTATTAGCTCTAAATGAAAATAATTTACTCCAATCTTGCATCAAATCATAATCATGATTGTTTTTAAGGAAGACTCTTATTTTGAGCAATTTTTGATAAGGTTTTTATCAGAGTTCCCTAAATATGTGAAATGAGATCATTATAAAGACGCTTTAGGCATTACACGATTAATACAATACTACGAACCGG
>JAHZMU010002342.1:0-13463 GCA_027743725.1 Rambutsinella grinnellia | reverse complement strand
TTTGAAAAGAAAATCATGTGTGATAAAACACACTCCACATGAATCCACATGATTTACATGAATTTATCATAGTAAAATTCATGTAGATCATGTAATTCATGTCGTGAGTGTTTTATCGCCAATGATTTTCTTTTCAGACTACTTTTTAAATAAAAGTCTTTCTTAACATTAAAGCCGACAAGATAATCATAAGTGAAAATCATAAAATAGCATCAAATTTGTGTATTTTCTATTTCAATTTTTTCGAAATCGACATGAATTACATGATATTTACATGACTTTTCTCACTAGTTTCGATAGCAGATAAAAAAATTAAGCTTAGAATTTTGAATTGTTTAAACTGCAAGGTTTCATTTAAATTTTTGTTAAAAAGAACTCCATGTTTGCATTAGTTTGCGTGTAAATTTTATGTAAAGCTCTTATGTGTAACTTTTTAAAATGTGAGATGAACTAGTTATATAAAATAGTAAAATAAAGCTTCTGAACGTTCACTTATTTCCCATTTATTCAACAAGTGTGATATTTAAATTGGGTAGATACAAATTATATAGTAACAAGTGTTAATATTTGGCAGCGTCATCTTTTATCCATCTAACTATAGAAATTAATCTGTAAAAATTCAAAAATGATAAAGTGTAGAAATACTAAGAAAGTAATAAAAATAAAATGTAAAAGAGCGAGTTTACATACACTATTATTTACTACTTCCAGCAAATGTTGTTTTGATTTCCTACTTGTTTCGGTTTCGAACATAAATAGATAATATCATTATCTACAACAAAGTATCACCTTCTGATCATCCTATCTTCGGTGTTTCATCAAAATTGATAGATCAATTATTCTACGAATAGCAAAATCTTGAAAGATGACAGGAGTCAGTTTATCTATGAAATTTGTGCTTCCAAACTCGACGCTTATGATTGGCAGTGACTGTAAATATTTCCTTGTTTGCTTTCCCTTCTTGATTGTTTGAAGCGATCTAATACTTTTTAGACTTTCTATCGACTTTTTTCTCACTTCTGCACACAACCCAAATACAAATATCATCCCCATTGCAAAATTTACTAGAGATTGTTCAATAGCTACCTTCATCCCATTTGAGGTTAAGTACTGGCGCAGTAAAACTAAGGCAAAGGCCACCTCGCCTGACATCACAAAAATAAGAAAGAATACCAAAAACCCTGAAATAATTTGATTAAATATTCGCGTAAGAATTTGGATTTGCTTATAAATAATAATTCCATCTTTTAAATTGGTTTTAGCTTTTTCTAAGAATAACTCAATTTCAGTTACAAGCCCAAGACATCCTGAGACTGATTGGATTATCATGAAACACCAAATTTTGATTGCGGTACTGAATATTAACATGTTGACTAAGAAAATTGCCAGCTTCTCCACTAATCCAGCAATGAGATGATTGAATGCGAAATCCGGGAGAATTAAACCATACAGAGCTAACAACCAAGTTGATAATTTCGTCGTAGTTATTCTGTTCAATCGACACACCGTTCCTCCCAATCTATTTAGTTTATTCTGTCTCAGCTGAATACTCAGATTAGAGATACCCAAATAAGTTGTTTCAAAGCGGGCCATTCCTGTGCAAAAGGCGGAAATGAGATCCGCATTATATGCGCCGTTTAAAATTAAATGTAACATTGCAACAAAACCAATTGACATAATCATTTGGATTAGTCCATTTATCTTATTCGGATTAGTGTCAGATATAAGCTTTGATATTATATCAAATGATATTGAGCAAATTGCAATGGTCAAGATTAAAGCGAGTTTCAACAAAGATCTTTTGTCTACGGTAAACTTGCACTGGTTATTATCCAAATTGTATAACCTTTCTAAAATAAGCTTAGGCCCGAATTGGGAGATTAAATTGAATTCTTCAAGTAATCCCGTCACAAGTATCATTTTGGAAGAAATAAATTTTAAAACGCAACACTACCAATATTTTTGTCGGTGTAAAATTAAACGGCTTGACTGATAAAATTGTATATGTAGCTAAAAGCAATTTACTCCTAAAGCAGGGAGGATAATTTAGGAGGGAGGTTACGTAGAAAGTTGAATTCAATAAGAAGATAAACATGGATGGGTAATAATAAAGTAGGAAGAAATAACTTTGCTATAAGTAATTTATTTTACTGCGTAGTTTCTGTTTGATGTCTTGTTCCGCTTCTTAATATAATATCAATGTGGTTGATACACCCCTTTTCTAAAATAATAATTAATAGATTACAGGTTAGCGCTCACGGACTTTGGAAAACACCAAAACCGAGTTATAAACTAATCATTATCTAAATTATAATTATATTACTGTATAAACTTGGGTGAATTAATTATATTTTGAATAAACACAACTTTCTTCACAAAGTAATTAATGAGTCATTTACATTGCGAATTTCAAATGAAATTGGTATGTCAATTTTGAGGTTAAATAATCAATCAATATTTTTAATGATTCAACAAAATTGAAAAATCGATTATTCTGCGAATACCAAAATCTTGAAAGATGACAGGTGTCAGCTTATCTATATAATTTGTGCCTCCAAACTTAACACTTATGACGGGCAAAGATTGCAAATGTTTTCCCATTAGCTTTCCCTTTCTATAAGGCATGGATTGTATAAGAGCTTGTGTCGCCTTTAAACCATTAACAGACTTTTTGTATACTTCCGCACACAAACCAAAGACAAACATCATCCCAATTACAAAATTTATTAAGGCTTGCCCAATCACCATTTTCACCCCGTTTGAATCTAAATACTGGCGAAGCAATACTAAGGCGAAGGTCACCTCTCCTGTCATCACATACATTAAAAACATTACAAGAAAACCGGAAATGAGTTGGTTAAGCATTCGCGAAAGAATTTGGACTTGTCTATGAATTGATAAGGCTTCCGTAAAATTATTTCTCTTAATCTTAAATTGAAAAAGATATATTCCAGTAGTTAACCCAAGACATCCTGCAATTGGCAAGGTTATCATTGAACACCAGATTTTAATCGCGACATTCCAAGTTACAATGTTGATGGTGAGAATTGCCACTTTCTCAAATACAAATCCGAGAATGGGATGGTAGCAATTCAATCCGCCTTTCCAGAATGAGATTAACCCTGACCAGGGAAAATATCCTGCCATATTTAATGCAAAGTTGGGGAGAATGAATCCATTTAATGCGAATATCCAAATTGACAATTTAGTAGTTGAAATCCTATTCGAACGGCAGAATATTATTCCCAACCTGTTCAGTTTCCAATTTCGTAGCTTAGCTTTCATACCGTCCTTCAAATTATTTGACTCGAAGCGAGCAATTGAGGTAAATAAATTCCCTATTAAATCCGCATTAGTTGCCCCATTTGCGACAAAATATTTCATTGAGATGAAGGCAACCAGGAACAGAATTTGGAGTAACGCGTTCAATACATTTTGATTCTTTTCATATATCAATCCATATATAATATCCGATAAAACTGTGCAAATTATTATGGTCAAAATTAAAGCGAGCTTTAGCAAAGCCTTTTTGTCTACGAAGAATTTGCGTTGAACTGAATCAAAATGGTAAGGCTTTCCTAAAAGAAATTTAGGCCCGTATTTGGATATCAAGTTAAACTCTTGGAGTAAGCCGGTTTCAAATATCATTTTTGTGTAGTTTTGATTTTATCAATTCAATCTTCGCTTAGTCCCCGGCTTTACTGGAACTCAGGTTTGATAATTTTCTGGGCAATGGTATAATTTATTAAATGAATGGTTATAACACTCTCTCCACAAATTCAAATTATCTATTAATTCAAATTAAAAAGCAATAATTTATTATATAGCATATGAAACGAATATAAAACGTATAATTCTTAAAATTATAAGCTTCTAAATTTATACGTTATTTAAATTCAATTAAAGTTTTTTTTTGTAAATTACTTAGCTATTGAACTCCGCATATGCTTCTATATCTATTGTTTTATTTAGATTACTTTAATGCTTCATCAAGATAGACAAATCGATTATTCTGCGAATAGCAAAGTCCTGAAAAATGACAGGTGTCAATTTATCAATAAAATTTGTACTTCCAAATTCGACGCTGATGACAGGCAATGAACGTAAAACTTTCTTAATATAGTTTCCCTTGTTACCCGGCTTTGAATTCACAAGCGACCTGATAGTTTTTAAACTTTTGAATGACATTGTGTGGACTTCTGCACACAAGCCGAATATAAATACCAATGCAATTGCGGAACTCATCAGAGATTGTCCAAGAACCAGCATTATTCCTTTTTGTTTTACGTATTGACGCAGCAATACTACTGAAAGTGACACTTCCCCTGACATTACCATTAGAAGGAACATTACCAAAAAGCCTGAGACAATTTGATTAAACATTCGAGAAAGAATTTGGACTTGTCTGTGTATTGATAATGCTTCCGTTATTGACTTTTGTGCTGCCCTCTGCTCAACTAGAATAGCAGTTGTCAACCCAAGACATCCGGTAACAAGTTGGGTTACAATTGAACACCAAACTTTAATGCAGACACTCCAAATTAACAAGTTGGAAGTAAAGGTTGCCAGCTTTTCCCAGAAATATCCAGGAAATTTTGATAGAGCGCATTTCCCGAATGAGATCATCTTTGACAAAGGAAAGTACCCCGCAATATTCATTGCAAAATCGGGAAGAACAAATCCATTAAAGGCTAAAACCCAAATTGATAATTTGGTTGCTGGGATTCTGTTCCACCTACACATTGTTACTCCCAACCTAATCAATTTACTTTCTCGCAGTTGTCTTTTAAGATTGGAGTTACCCAAATGCATTGTCTCAAAGTTGGCCATTTCTGTAAAGAAATCTGCGATGAGGGCCACATTATTCGCAGAGCTCAGAATGAAATATTGCATTACAATCACAACGATTAGCAGAAGAATTTTTGTTAAGTCATTTATTACACTTGGATTTTCTGCCGCTGATATCATCCTTGAATTTATAATATCCGTTATTACTGTGCAGACAAGGATGTTCAAGATTGAAGCGAGCTTTAGCAAAGATTTTTTGTCTACCCAAAACTTGCTTTGGTTTCCATCCCAAAAATAGGGCCTGCCTAAAATGCTTTTAGGGCCGTATTTGGAGATCAAGTTTAATTCTTTGAGTAATCCCGTTTCAACTAACATTTTAGCAGATTTGACAAGTCTGGTTTTTACTAAAGTATATTCACTTATGTTACTTTCACAAGTAGTTTTACGTCGTATTTCTTTGGTGGAATGTTTGAATTAAATGTATTTACTTGAGGCTTTACCCCATATAATTACCAAATTTGCGGTTGGCTTCCTAAATTCGAAGAACGACGACGCTTATAAATGTTTTTGTTATTGAACTTTAGCAATTGTGAGCAAAGATTTGCACCGAGCAAACAAAACTGCTTGAAAGTGTAATCCACTATGAGCCAAAAACCGCCTCGAAAAATGCTTAGACTTTAAATAAAATGAAATAATAACACGGTTAAGGATGGACAAATATAATGTTAAAATGTGTTTATTAAATTCTGTCAATCATTTTCAGATTTTTTGATAGCAGTAAAAATATGCCTTTGGCTCGTGTGAAATAATTAAGGTCTTAGATTAAGATAAAAGCCGAATATAAATATCATCCTAATTATGAAAAATAGCAGAAGTGTCCCCATTACCATTTTTATTCTGGCTGATTTCATGGTAGAACTAAGCAATAGAAGGACGTAAAGCACTTTTGTCAATCCGTTTCTTAGATTTTCTGCAGAGTTTGATATAATTTTTAACTAATAAAATCCTCTATTTCTTGAAGAGAGCATGCAAGGTAAAGAAAAGTGCTATATATTGGCTATTAAAAGCAATAATTAATTTAAAAGCTTATGAAACGGATAACGTATAATTCTTAAAATTATAATCTTAATTTGTTAATTATTCATCAAAATAGACAAATCGATTATTCTGCGAATAGCAAAGTCCTGAAAAATGACAGGTGTCAACTTATCAATGAAATTTGTACTTCCAAATTCGACGCTGATGACAGGCAATGATCGCAAAACTTTTTTGATTTGATTTCCTTTCTTACCCGGCATTGATTCTACAAGCGATCTGATAGTTTCTAAACTTTGAGCAGACATTGTATGAACTTCTGCACACAAGCCGAATATAAATACCAATGCAATTGCGCAACTCATCAGTGCTTGTCCAACAACGAGCATTACCCCGCCTGGTTTTATGTATTGACGAAGCATTACTACTGAAAGTGTTACTTCCCCTGACATTACCAGTAAGAGGAACATTACCAAAAAGCCAGATACAATTTGATTAAACATTCGAGAAAGAATTTGGACTTGTCTGTGAATAGATACTGCCTCTATTAATGACCTGTTTGCTGCTCTCTGCTCAACTATAATAGCAGTAGTCACTGCAAGACATCCAGATACAAGTTGGGTTACAATTGAACACCAAATTTTAATGCACACACTCCATATTAACAAGTTGGAAGTGAAGATTGCCATCTTCTCCCAGAAATATCCAGCTATTGAATGGCTTTCTTGCAAAGCACATTTCCCGAATGAGATAAACTTTGACAAGGGAAAATATCCCGCCATATTTAATGAAAAATTGGGGAGAACAAATCCATTCAAGGCTAAAACACAGATTGAAAATTTGGTTGCTGGGATTCTGTTCCACCGACACATTGTTATTCCCAATCTAATCAATTTACTTTCTCGAAGTTGTCTTTTATAATTGGAGTTACCCAAATTCTTTGTTTCAAAGCGGGCCATTTCTGTAAAGAAATCTGAGATGAGGGCAGCATTCTTGGCAGAGCTCAGAATGAAATATTGCATTACAATGAGAAGGTTTGACACTTGGACTTTTAATGCGTTTTTTATGCTTTGATTTTCAGCAGAGTCTGATATTATCCTTGATTTTATAATATCCGTTATAACTATGCAGATTAGGATGGTCTGGATTGAGGCGAGCTTTAGGAAAGATTTTCTGTCTATCCGAAACTTGCGTTGGCCTCCATCCCAAAAATAGGGCCTGCCTAAAATGCTTTTAGGGCCGTACTTAGAGATCAAGTTTAATTCGTCGAGTAATCCCGTTTCAACTATCATTTTGGGAAGAATAGTTTCGTTCTAAATAATTTATGCGGAATTTTTTAACATTAATTTTATTATTTTTTTAAAGCTTTAGATTTTATCTATGGCTTGACTAGTCGTCTGCTGGTTTTAAACTAAATGTTTACTTTGAAAATACTAAAAAATAATTAGGTAGAAGGTTCGCCTCTGCGATGCGACGTAGGGAGAGATAGTGTATAATTAGGGCATATAATTAAAGCTGTAATTAAAAAGTCTTAATAAAACTCGAATCACGAGGTAAAGCAAATAAATTATGTGGTTTTAATAAATGAATTATTTCAGATTATAGGACACTTGTCCAATAACAGGCTGTCCATTTTCGGAAGATTGATTTGTAGTTATATTCGAATCTGATTTTACCATATAATTTTGAATAAAGCTAAACTAGAATTTCCCAACTAAAGCTAAATAACTATCTACTCCGCCTTATCAGAATAGACAAGTCAATAATTCTGCGGATAGCAAAGTCCTGAAAAACAACAGGGGTCAGGTTATCAATAAAATTGGTACTTCCAAACTTTACACTTATTATTGGCAATGATTTCAATATTTTGCTAATTTGATTTCCCTTCTTTTTTAAAATATTTTGTGGAAATGTTCTGATACTTTTTAAACTTTGGACGGAATAAGTGTGAACCTCAGCACACAATCCGAATATAAATATTATACCAATTATGCAGTTAATCATTGACTGCCATAGCACCGCTTTTATCGCTCTCGATTTTAGTGAATAGACAAGCAAACCAATTGCATAAGTCACATTTCCTGTCATAACCATTATTAGGAACATTACCAAAAAGCCTGAGGCAATTTGATCAAACATTCGCGAAAGGATTTGGATCTGTCTATGAATTGATAAAGCTTCGATCAAATTAAAATTATTAGCTTTGTGCTGAAACACACGAATTGCAGTAGTAGTAGAATACCCAGCTATATTCATTGCAAAATCTTGAGGACATATCCGTTCAGAGCTAAAACCCAGATTGAAAATTTGATCGTAACAATTCGGTTTACCCGACAGATTGTGATTCCCAACTTGATCGATGTACTTTCTCGAAGCAGTCTTATCAAATTGGAGTCGCTACCCAGATAAATTGTTTTGAAGCGGACTATTCCTGTGAAAAAATCTGAGATGTGGTTCGCATTCATGGCTTGGCTCAGAATGAAATATTGCATCACAATAGAACCGATTGATAAAAGGACTTTTGTTACACACTTATTGGTTTGTTGTTTGTAATACACTTGGATTGTGTCGAGTATAAACCTTGATTTTGTAATGTCAGTTTTTACTATGCAAATTTGGATGATCAAGAGAAAAGCCAGTTTTAGCAAAGATCCTTTTTTCACCTTAAACTTGCGTTGGCTCCCATCCCAAAAGTAGAATGGATTCGAGGCCGTAGTTGGAGATCAAGTTGAATTCGTTGGGTAAACCAATTGCAAATATCATATTAGGAAAGCCCCGTTCTGAAACTATCTTTAAAGTTTTTGGGTTTGACTTGTGGGCACATACAAAGCCTGACTAATAGTTTCTTCCTGTCAACTTAATAAGCAGTTAAAGCACTCGCTGTGGCTATTTCTAGAAAGACTATTAGAAAAAACATGATCAGAAAACTAAAATTAATTAAGAGATTTATATTTATAAGGATGAGCATCATCCGATGAGGAATTATGACGTTGATAAAAGAATACCTCTTCCTTAAAAAGACTTATACCTTGAACAATTTATATTTTACTTGGCGATATTTATTGTTATTCTAAATTTGCTTAGTTAAAGGCTCTAATCAATAACATTACCGGCACACAAATCGATAGTAGATAATTTTTATAATATTTGCATTTGTTATTTGCACTGAAAACGGTTTAATTTTAACTCCTGTTAATGTAGGTTTGAGTAATTCGGCTTATAGAATGTTGATTTGTTAGCTATCATCAACGGAATGATGAACTGATGATGGGAATAGTTGTCTGTTAATATTTTCTAAATAACTAGCCGCCAGTTAATATCCTTATCGCTAACGATTCAACAAAATAGATAAGTCAATTATTCTGCGCATAGCAAAATCTTGAAAGATGACAGGTGTCAATTTCTCAATAAAATTTGTGCTTCCAAACCTAACGCTTATTATTGGCAATGATCGCAAAACTTTCTCAATTTCCTTTCCCTTTCTGCCCTGCATTGTTACAAGTGACCGGATACATTTTAAATTCTTAACCGACAAGGTATGTACTTCTGCACACAAGCTGAATATGAATATCATCCCGATTATACAACTAACCACGGCCTGCACAATCACCACCATTACCCCACCTGGTTTTACGTATTGACGCAGCAATACTACTGAAAGTGTTACTTCCCCGCACATTACCAGTAAGAGGAACATTACCAAAAAGCCAGAGACAATTTGATTAAAGATTTGAGAAAGAATTTGGACTTGTCTATAAATAGATATGGCTTCCATTAATGACCCTGCTGCTGCTCTCTGCTGAACTAGAATGGCAGTGGTCAACCCAAGACATCCAGATACAAGTTGGGTTACAATTGAACACCAAACTTTAAGGCAGACACTCCATATTAACAAGTTGGAGGTGAAAATTGCCATCTTCTCCCAGAAATATCCTATTGAATGGTTTTCTTCCAAAGCACATTTCCCAAATGAGATCAGCTTTGACAAGGGAAAATATCCCGCAATATTTAATGCAAAATCGGGGAGGACAAATCCATTCAAGGCTAGGACCCAGATTGAAAATTTGGTCGCGGGAATTCTGTTCCACCGACACATTGCTATTCCCAATCTAATTAATTTACTTTCTCGAAGTTGTTTTTTAAGATTGGAGTTGCCCAAATGATTTGTTTCAAAGCGGGCCATTTCTGTAAAGAAATCTGAGATGAGAGCAGCATTCTTGGCTTCGCTCAGTATAAAATATTGCATTACAGTGAGACAGTTCAACAGTTGGACTTTTGTTAATCCGATTATTACACTTTGATTTTCTGAAGAGTCTGATATCATTTTTGATTTTATAGTATCCGTTATTACTATACAGATTAGGATGGTCAGGATTGAGGCGAGCTTTAGCAAAGATTTTCTGTCCACACAAAACTTGCGTTGGCATTCATCCCAAGAAAAGGGCCTGCCTAAAATGATTTTAGGGCCGTACTTAGAGATTAAGTTGAATTCGTTGAGTAATCCGGTTTCAACTATCATTTTGAGAAGAATAGCTCAGTTTTAAATAATGTAGAGGAGTTTTTTTTAACTTCTATTTTATTATTTTTAAAGCTTTCGAATTTATCTATGGCTTGACTTATGCTGGTTTTAAACTATTTATTTTGAGAAAACTAAAAATAATTAGGCGGAGGGTTCGCATTTGCGATGTAATATGTTTTACCAAGGAAGACTACAAACTAAATCACAAGGAGAATGACGAAGGTTACGTAGGGAGAGATAGTGTATAATTATAATTGCTTATAATTTAAGCTGTATTTAAACAGGTTAAAAAAGACTCGAGTCACGAGTTGAAGCAAATAATTTATAAATTATGTGGTTTTAATAATTGAATTATTCCAAATTATACAAAAGGACACTAGTCTAATGACAGGGCTGTCCATTTTCGGCAAATTGATTTGTAGAATTTCGCTTTTGACTAAATTAATTAGGCGTTCTTGTGATACCAATTAGATCGCTAAAATTCTAAAATGTCAATTTTCTTATAAAGTTATTTAATATGCATTATCAAGAGCTACAATAGAGGACGGCGAACGCAAATAACAAAGCAAGTCGTACATAAGCTGGCAATTTTAATTCAAAGGCAGAATTATAATATTTTATTACAAATTCTAGCAAACAATTTATCAATTTAAAGTCAATAATAATTAATATAGCGAAACAGGTTAATGATTATATTACTAATATTCTAATTTTTAAGATTTGACTGAATTTGTAGGGACAAAGCAACTTTCCTCATGTCTAAAAACTGAAAACAATTTAAACTTTAAAATAAATTTTTGCAATTTTTTCAAACCGATTAGTAAAGTTACTAATGAGTTAAATGACTGTGGGCTTAACTGAAAAAACATATTAAAATAGTTAATTTAAAAATTCATTAGGATTTTATAATTAAAGATATTGAAATGAGCTTTATTAATGAGTGTAATTTCGGTTTAAAGCAAAAAACATATTTCACTTGACACGATAGGGTAATTATAAATTTTAGTTTTGCTCTACGAATCCGGCTAACCTTTATCCGTTTAGAGTGAATTCTTATTTCTGTCGACACGTAAGCGAAGCTGAAAGTTGAGTGGTAAATTTCCAACTTATATATAAGCCAAAGTCTTGTTTAGCTTTCTCAAATTAAAGATCAAAATTTTAAGTTTTCGATACCAAAAATGTATACTAAAATATTATTCATCTCGGCAATATTTTCATCCGCGAAAGCAACAAATCTAATCGCAATTTACCAACCACTCTCTTCAAATATTGCTGAAATGGATAACCGAGTACTAACATTTTCAAAAACATTTTCACACCCTCTCAACCTTACCGATTACACCTGCCGATTCACTCAACCAAATCACCTCATCTTTATTTACTACTTAAATAAAAGGACTAGAAACTTGGGAAAAATTAGGGAGGATTATGTATACGAGCAATTCCTGTGGAGACCTAGTACTTTACGAATAATTCTAGTGGCGTATGAAATTCGTGAAATTTGTTCGATTGATTGTTTCCACATACGTAGAAGTCAATTGGCTTATCTTTTGTCAATTAGTCCAGATTTACTTTACAGAAAGTTGCATCGGAATTACGAAAGAGGAGGGATAAAAATACAGAGTTTTTTTAATCACGAGATTGATATTTGTCTGAAATATAATGATTCTGAATGGCATCTAGAAAATTGTCGGATGTCATATTTGACCGTTCTTGTTCCCTTTTATCTGTCCGAAATATACAATTTCACTCTATACTTTACCGCGAAACATTCAGAGAAAACTCTAAAAACGATACCGGAAATGATTATATTACCTGAATCCATTTCAACCTATAAAATAGTTTTTATCACGTCTATAAACGTCCATTTGCACGATGCTAAATCCTCTTTAGTTATGTATTGCAGGATGCTTGATGGAATAAGTGGAGATAAATTTGATATTCAAGTGTGGACAATTCCCCTCGAGAATGAAGTATGGCTTGGGATATTCCTTTTAGGACTTTGTACCGCTGCTTTTATCACGCTTTTTAAAAAAGGCTTGAGCCCATCTTACATGATTAAAGTGTCTCTTACTCTTTTCGCTTATGGTTTTCGCGTTCCATATGGAATTCCTAAGAAGGCTTCTAAATTTTACATTTTTCTAGTAATTTTTGGATTGGTCGTGTGGGCATTTTATGAAAATGGAATAACTAGTTTGGCAATTGTTCCGAGGAAGCCGTGGCTCCCAGAAAATGTCTTAGATGGGCTCAATCACAATTATAAATTGGTAACATTTGGTCCTACCGACTTTGGAAGGGTTCCGTCCTTGAAGCGATTTATAAATTCTACAAGAGATTTCAAGAATGAAGATTTATTCCGCTTAGTACTAAGCAGTTTTTTACCGAGTAAAAAGGATGGACTGTTTGACAATTCAATACTGATGAGTCATGAAAACAGCCTTGCAGCATTAGAATTTCCGGAAGCAGTAAAATTAATATTTAATGATAGAATGTGCAGAACACAGCGGGAACTTGAAGGCGTAAATAGTTACTGGGGATTTAAAACTTTTAACAATTTTAACTGGGCGTAGGCTAATTTCATATAATAGAATGTATCATTATTATAAAGATAAATTAAGAATAATTCGTGAATTAATCAATTCACATGCTGAGCCCGAGGAATATTATAAGGCATATAGTGATATATTTGGAGACTATGATAAATGGGGAGAAATTAGTGAGGAAATAAAAAATGTATTTGCAGAGGAGAATGAAGGAGACAAACCTGACGTGATTAATTTGGTAAAGATTTTTCCAATAATAATTTTGGTTTATGCTGGTTTTTTGGTGGGATTATTAGCTTTAATTTTTGAGATAAATTCAAACTTTGAATATTTTAATAATAAGATTAGAGATAATATATTGCTTAAAAGTGTAGGACAGGCTTTTGGCAGATGCTTAAAATTTATTTTAAGGGTGGTAGATAAATTAAATATTTTATGGTGTGGTTTGTTGATATAAATCAATAAATAATCATTTTTTTTGCAAATTTGCAATTTACTATTTTATTTCTTCTGACTTATAAAAAAATGCTTTTTATCTTGCACGTCTTATCAGAATGGACAAGTCAATTATTCTGCGA
>JAHZMU010002341.1:0-14326 GCA_027743725.1 Rambutsinella grinnellia | reverse complement strand
GCATGCTCACCCGGAAAGACGGGTATAATCATTTGATGCAATAAAATGATAGAATGAATTGAACCCGGTCGCATCTGCTCTTATCATTCCACAATTCAATGTGAGGTGGAGAAGGAGGAAAAATTAAGCGCATATTGCAACTAGGGAACGCATCATGTTTTCACTTTTATTATAAAGCAGCTCAATTCCTCCCGATAATCCTTGGATTATCGAAGAAGTGGAGGAAAGAGTTGAGCGTAGCAACGAAGAAAAACTGCATGTCTCTCAAACTCTCCTCTGCACTTATATCTTTTTGAGTAATACTACAGATTGCTGTAATGGCAGTAATGAACGACATTAAAAACATTTTGGAACGAGTCCAGAAACAGTCTCACCCGCAAAAACCATCATCATGATCACGATCACCATCTCACAAAGATTGTATTACTTTGTAGATGATATGGTGATGGAGTCAGGGTTTCCCTATTTTCACCAACTTCCCATTTTAAACTGGTTTTCTGTAAATGCTACCATTAAGTTTAACGGATGAGGTTTCAACGTCGAACGCAATTATGGAGTTACCATTGAGATCATGGAATGGATACTTTTGAGGAAATTAATCCTACTCAAAAAATGGTAAAGATGTTTTGCATTCATCGAAACGGCTTATACGTGACTCACTGGAAGATCCGGAAGTACCTAAATAAACCGTTAAATTATGGACTGACAAGGCATGCATGAATAATATAAGCTATTTCTATTCAACTCTGGAAAACGTTATTGATGATTACGTCTCCATCCCCATCCTTGGTAATGGTGACGGATGATTGGGTAAGTTTTTCTTCAACATCCATTTATAATTCATTACTAGCTACCGTATATGAATATTATTCCCGTTGGAAGAAAACTGGAGTCTTTTTCACACAAGTCACAGACACATTTTTCAGGACGATGTGGAGCTGTGGGACAGCATCTTTCCATAGAGCTCTTGACATAGATAGGCGGAACGACCGAGTGCATTAGTAATATCTTCATGTAAGGTCATTCATCTCATTCCAAAGTGATCAGTGATCAAGCTCATTTCACATTCGTGAAGATACACATTTGCCTTGGAGCTCTTTGCCACATTTTGATAATAAATGGCTACATATTCAGGCAAACATTGGCATGCACTTTTCATGGGAAAAACGTTTCTTCGAAATATCCCAGATGGGTAACGGTATTGTAGGAAGGGCGTCACCCTAAATTTCACTTTGCATAAAAACATCCACCTATTTTATATTCATTTCCTTGGAATTCTCAGATGGAAGCCGGTGAAATAGCTGTAGTATCATCACACAATCATCATCATAATAATCAATGAAGGAAAATTCATTTCCTTAACCGTCTCCCTTAAAACTGGCGGAAGTGGATTGGTGGTATAGTCCCCTCCTCTTAGTCTTCACAGGAGGGCTCGGCTGGAGGAAAGATGATTTTGATGACCTAAATACATCCATTTCCTAGCTTTGGAGATATTTGGAAAGTACGAGTGGAAAACTGCTTTATTATCTGCAGTAAAAATAGCTTTGGCCCATTTACAAATATGGGATGGTTTCTAGAACAGGGATGGAATTGAGACGAGTTTGGTGGAGATAACTAGCTACATTCTTACACGTTATAATGAGGCGATGAAAATGATCATGCTTGGCTCTAATTAGCCAATTAACTTAAAGCGTGTAATAATAGAGCTCTTAGATGAACAGGGATAGAAATTATGCTACAATTTCATAGCTTTGAAGGTGGGAAGACAAACTCAGATTAAAACTTTCTTAAACAACTATTTTTCATAATGATACAATCAATACCAGATTTTGAGATCAACTAAAAAGCTAAAATTTAAGAATAATTGATCACGTCCTCTCCTACAATCATTAAAGTATTTTCCTCATTGCTCTTGGAGCAATGCTCCAACATACTTAATGAGCTAGTTTCATTATGAATTTGTTTTGGAAATTTAGTTACAATTTTATGAAAGAGAAATCAAAAGTGAGAAGCTTACAAAGTTTCTCATGCAAACCAAATATTGCTTTAGTTTATGGAGGCAAAGAGTAAAACTATGTCATAAAACAATTTCGCAAAATGCGCCAACCACCAAAGCCTCACCAGCTCACCTTCCAATTCCATATTGAAGTTTATATCACGCTATTAAAGTGTAATCAGTAATCAGTTAGTGGGACATGGCATAAAATGTTCCTTTTTCTAATGTGGTGTGTGCTAACAATAAAAATATTTTTAAACTTTTATCAACGTTCTAACTGCAAGCCTCCCCTCTGGCAACTTCGTTGGGGGAGGTATAGCTTATCATAACAAGGGATCGTAAAATCAGTTATTGTACAATTATGAGAAAAACATTTCTGGAATGTTATGCTCTCGCATGCAGTTCATTGATCAATCTACTTGAAATTATTTTATGGGACCCGCTGTGTGCACCGCTTTCTAATCAATGGAAAAATATAAAGGTTCATTTTACACTTTTAACTCTGCGAAATATCAACAGTTAACTTCCATGCAAGAATTTAGTACATTTTCTAGACTCAAATGAACTTTTAGGAGTAAGGGAAGCCCAATAATTGCACCCGTAATGGAGAAAACTCATCAGCTAAGGAAGAATTAAGTTGACAGTTAAACTAGAAAATGGGACGTGCATTAAGCCCACCACATCGTTTCACGACTATGATCGTACACCCTCCAAACTACATTTGGGAGACTGGAGAGTGCTAATAATAAATGAGGTTGACACCATTTTCTCTCCACCAAACAGCTTCTTACACCTAAATGTTTACATCCTTCCTGCTCATCTACAAGCTTTAAGTTCGTCTCGGAGGAAAAAATTTCAATGACGTTTTTAACAAACTTTTTGAACAGACTGTACCTGGTTTACAGACTATCAGAGTTGCCGTCTCCCCCACGTAGGAAACAACAAAGTAATAAATGTTCATCATGCTTTGTCGCAATGTCACCGGCTCCCGTGTACTACTTCCGGATTTCTTGTGGAATCCGTTCAGCCCATCCTTGCACATATTACTGTAGAATAAGTGTGAGTTGGAATCACCTTTTAGTCACTAGAATAGGAGTGAGCTAATGGGCAAGGAATTTCCCATTTACGTTCCATTCTGCGTGAGATGCCATGATGACACAATACAATACTTGCTTTGTTAGATGCAGCTTTTTTGCTTAAAAATTCGCATATTTCTATCAGAATCTGGTGGAAAATAGAAAAAGATAAGTATTTCGTTGTGAAAGGTTAAAGTATAAATTGTTTGTTTAAGTCATGTCAGAAAAATGTTTTGTTTGACATGATTTTTGGATTCCAGACGGATATAGATGATACCTTACGAGATTTCGGAGGTCAACCAGTTGATAGAATGTCAATGTTTTTAAATAGAACCGAGTCAAGCGTATATCATCCCATTGGGGCAGTTCGATGCATTCTGTGCAACTTACAGTTTTTCTTCTTTGAATGTCATTACCTTAAAGTCAACCAAGAGCCTTGTAAACGTCTCTCGTGCGCTTACACGAGGTACGGATATAACCATAACCAAATTCGCCGAGGGAAATAGACGGAAGTCTTTAGCAAAACAAGTTACTTCCGACAGTACATCTCGAATGTTGATGGTTATGCGATAGCACATTCCTGCTGTAACTTTAGACGAGCATTGATTCTCAAATGCAACTGATTCTCCATGCAAAAGCAGTAAAATTAAAAAAAACTAGTATGCCATATTTCTTTCATTGGTTTACATGTTTCCTTTCTTTTGGATATCGTCGAATTTAAAAAGGATCGTTAGAAAAGGCTGGACTTGTTTGAGAAATCAGTGCATCAAAGCCTTATAAACTATGAATTATGTAAAACTGAGGGGAACTCTACAAAAAATATTAATATCATCACTTATATCTTCAAGAAGCTAGCGGTAAATAAACAAGTGCAAAAATGCTGAAAATCAACTACTTCCGAGACGAGAAATATTTGGAACTTGCTGAAAGAGTTATGGCGGATGGCCCACAAAAAGATTAAAATTGGAAGAGTAAAAAGGATCAGCTATAACTGGTCTTGTACTAATACCTGTGGGACGTGAGAGATCTACTTCACTTCTGGAAAAAATAGTATTTCTTGTCTCTTGCATTATGCATTATATGGGGAAACTTTATGTGGGCAATTCACATTTTTCTTGCATGCTGTTGGTGCAAAGAAAGTTGGCTTTATTTATTTCCATGCAATCTAAGCAACAAAATGTTTCACGAGAATCTGTTGCTGGTTCCCATTTACTTCCTGGTACTGTACAAGACAAAGCTAAATGATACTTTTTGGAAAGTCATGTAAATTTCCCTGAGCTTGGTAAGTTTGGCTGTAGTTTATGGCACACTTTTGATGTAAATTGAGTTCATTTAGGTTAAAATCCTTGTTTGCAAATTTGTTAAATGATAAATTTATACCATTTTTTCCACCCGGTCTAGTGGTAGTGACACGAAAAGTCATCTTAGACCACATAAGACCGTTTCTCAGGTGAGCTCATCTGAGCGTTGTAGAAATGTGTTAACATTATTAACAACAACAGGAGAAGTGAAAACAGAAGTGAGCTGGAAAGAATCGTGACCGGATTCCCAAGCAAGTACAATGTGTTTTCTCTTTCCTTAATATTATCCCAAGCTTTCTCGCTCGGAATTGAGATTAACACAAAAAAGCACAAGATCCTACGGTAAAAAGTTGGAGATACGCTTTTCCTACAAAATCCATCCGAGCCAATTGAGCGCTTAAAGGAAGAATTCCTATGGTTTTTATCGTGAATCCAAAACAATGATAATTCTACAGATGCTAATATGAGGTTGGAGAGCCAATGATTATTTTCACTTTTGATACTTAACCAGTCCCTTTTCCTCGCTGACCCATCACCAGTCTTATAAGTCGTAAATCTTTCAGTCCATTAGAACCACTCGAGAGAAGACTCTATTTCACTACATAACATGGTCAAAACAGTTGCTACCAGTTGGTAACTCGTTTGGGGGAAAGTGGTATCCATCACTTAGGAGGAGATGAGATGGAGAAAGCAATTGCCCTCATTAAACGCTCAATACTGTCATATTAACTTCACACGAGAAGAACATGAAGAGAAACTCTTAACATTTTACTACCTTATTATTTCTGATACGAAAAGAGTGTAATGAACTAATGAAGTAGTTGAAGAGACAGAATTTTACTCTTCCTGATAATGACCTCTTTATAGTTGAAACTTGCAAATCGCATATAATATGCCAACCAAATGTCATCATTTAAAACCCCAAATTCCTTTCTGGCCAAATGCCCTGAAAACTTTAAAAATTGTTTCTTTATGCAATTCTGCATGCGACAAACTTTTGGAGTGTCACTAACTCTCGCGAAAAAAAAGTAGGTTATATAATACTTACATATCTGGTTTAGATTTCTTAGTGAAAAATAAACGGGGTATAAAAGACATTAAATCATACACTTCTGCTCGCGATCACATCCTCCTTCCCATTTATCTTACTCATTGTTAGAATAAATTCACAGTGGTCGAGCTACATGTCTGCATATTTAATTTCGTGTCACTTCTCACAGACACTTCTCTTCCGGCAATAAATATTTTAAGTAAAGTTTGGCATTTTGGCAGAGTTCAAGCATTCTTATGCTTACCAAGTCCAGAAGGAAATCAATATAGCATGAAATCAAAATTGACTAGTTAAAATATCTCATGTTGAGATGTCCTCCCAAACATAATCTTCTCTCGGGATTTGTCACTTTTGTATCCGATATTGAATCTGTAGTTTCTATCAAAATACTTTTCATATGGCTTCAGAGAAGTTGATAAAAAATATAGATTTTTTTAAATGGACGATTATTCGAACACTTCATCTCATTGTTCCCTTTCATTTTGTGTAGGCGGTGCAGTGCACTAAAAAGAGTGTTCAAAACGAAGATATAAAACTTCTCAATAATCTCGATAGTTTCATCGGTGACTTCAAGACTAGAGCATTCTCATTTTATTTGTTAAAAAGCTATTTGCAAAAGCTGAAAAATGCTACACCCGAACAAGACCTTTATTATCACAAATGTTTCATCAAAAAATCTAACACTTTTTAAACAATTTTATTTATACTAATCATAGAAAAAATCTTAAAATAATAAAAGGCTTTTCTTGTTCACGCTTTATGTAGGGAAAGAAACAATTAATCTAAAAATAATTTTAACGCTTGTTTCCCATTTTCTTCTAATCACCTATTAAAAGGCTAACATCTAGTTTATTTTTGCTCGTCTTTCATCTCAAAAGAAGGAAAACATAAAGACTCTCACCAAAGTGGAAACATGTGTCTACAAAGTTTACGTAAATAAAGCTTTTGCTTCGTTTTCCACTCATTCCAAGCGATCTCTCTCTCTCGGTTTTACCAATTTCTCCGTAATATTCCATCCCGGCACTCCATCATAATAACCATCATCACCATAATCAGCTTCGTGTATGACTAGGCACCCATAACAATAAAAGTTTTTTTTCGAAGGAAATTGAGATGGAAGCTTTTCCACATAAAGCAAAAAAGGGTCGTAGTTGGTCCAGATATAAAAAGAGAATCCATAAAATATTGCTTACCAAAGCACCCACTCCAGTATATATGATGAGGGAAGAGAAGAGACCAAGGTGTCCAACAAAAGTCTTCAGCTTATTGATAAAGTGTCTCTTCGAACCCCACCGGACTTGCTTTTTCCTTTCTACCTTTTCTTCCCCCATGCTGCCTACTTTTTTACTCTAGTCTCACTAGGTCAACTTTCCCTATAAACCGGGTAACTTTTTTCCACCTTTCACGCCAAGAGTTAACGACCCGGTTGCTTCATAGATGGAAATATTATTACTTTTTACACGAGATATCAAAGAGGGCTAACAGATCACCTTCGACGAGTCAATAGCTTGGGGTTTGGTTAATGCATATTATATGCTGTTAATTTAACTTTCTTTCCGAGAGAAAAGCTCAAATACCCTGAGGATTCCTGGCTCCCTAAACCTAAACGTGAGCTGCCTTAGTAGTTTCATATCCTATCTTATCACTGCTCCATTTTTTCAGATTTATTTTTTTAAATGGGACACACAACTAACCCACTATGATTTATGGGGAGCGAAGAGATATTTGATTTTGTCGAATATTTCTCTAACAGCTAAAAGCTTCGCTTCTTTAGCTGAGAGCTCCTGCCTTCTGCTATTGGTTCTAGGATGATGGTAAAATTGTATGATATGAGATGCGATAAATTAGTTGTTTTTCATAGATTGAAGGTAAAGTCTTGTAAAAACGCCAAAAGATTGGAACAAATCAAATAGACTAGTTACTTTTGTAATTAAATACGTCAGTTTAATTATCACGTAGCTTTGAAGCGGAAAATCACTGATGACTGATAATTTGACAGATAATTCCCTAAACTTAAAAGTTTATGATTAGCTCTGTTCACAAGAACGAAATCTGAAAGCAAACCGAATCCGAAGGGTAACATCACTACACAAACACGCCAAATCTAAGACGTTTTGATTGACAATATGTGTTCTACATGGGCAAATTGATACATATCATTTTTATTGTTTAATTATACTTTAGCTACTATGATTATAAACTTCATGTGTCACACACTTTTTGATATTGAGTACTGATTGATATTTTTATTTAAAGATAACTGACAAAACAATCACGATTAATAACACAAAGCATTCCAACCCAAACACTTAACTCATAACACGATGCAATATGTCAAAATCTTTCCTCTGCAATTGCAATCAATCCATTTCATATTGCACCAAAGGATAAAATGGCTGATGTTTCTTTAGCAGTTTTTTGCAAAAGCCAGCTCAACAGCTAGAGCTCAACTGCCTCTCCAGCCACCCTGGCTGCTCTTTGCTCTCTCCGTTTTTCTCACAACAATCCCCGTCTTGCTTCACACGCTCAACGAAATCCTTTAGTCTTTCAAGTGTGCTTATTTTAGAGAGGAGAGAAAGTGAGATTCATTCAGCTTCAGACTTTAGAGTGAGTACATAGTACATGCATCACGAATATCACTCCCGCAAAAAAGTTTACCGAGTTGGCTTCTAAATGTGAGTAGAATGCATGGAATGACTTGTTTTTTGTAATTCCTCAGACGCAACTAAGCGCATGCATAAAATACAGGACAGTTCGTTTACAAGGAGAAAAAATGGACCACCTAAAAAGAATCTAAGAAAAAGTAAAAAAAAACATAATTCCTTCTCCAACAACCGGAAATAATTGTACAAAAAGTTATTGAAAAGTTATCTTCATTTAAACTCATTGGAATATGCGGAAGTGTAACCATCCTTGAAGTTAATGCAGAGAAGAAATTGGATTGGATTAAAATTACTTCCGTTTACGTCTTTACTACGATAGGAAACGGGGAAAGGTGGGAGTGGTCCCATGAGACATAATTATCACATTCCTTAACTTTAAGGATAGTCATAAATGGCATTACCTGTGAACGTTAATTGCAAAGAGCGTTCCTCTAGCATTAGCTAATTTCAAGCAATGACATGCTCACATATCAGTAAACGAGATCGATTAAGTGTGTTACGAATGAGGCGTGAACAATGATCATCTGAAATGACGATGACATCACGGAGATAAAATGGCACAATAAAATATGATGATTCTTTTCTACTAAGTATTTTCATCACCGTATGTTTACGATTTACATGAAAAATTGGAGTGTAAAAAATGCTTCAAAACTTTATTATTTTTTTTCTCTCTGCAGCAAAACAATCCATTTAGCTTGTATGCAATAATGACGTGAACGGTTTCCCAATCTTTGTGCCACACACCACCACATTTCTACCCCCTGAGGATCCATAAAACCGGGGGAAAGTGTATAGTTTTCTCTGCCAGCTTTCCTACCTTTCTCTGATGATGGAGATGTAGCCATTTCTTTTCCCTTCACAATATGCTTTCTATCTGTCAGCCTTTTTCTTTTCGTACCTATCCCCTTCCGCTTTTCATAGATCGCAGCAGGAAGTCGGCATTTTCACCTGTAGTCTAATATGACTTTGTTCGTCATTATGGCTTTCTTTCATTATGACTTGAATACTAATTTTTGTAGGGATTTTTGAGAGACAAGGAAACAAAACGTTTTTAAAATACGGCTTCAGGTTACAATTCCTTTTCAATTTTGTTTTCGCGTGGGTCTTAATTACTATTCGGATTTTTATGTGATGATCCCTTCAGGCTGTTTTCATGCTGAGGTGTATAATGAGAAAAGAGAAAGTTTTTTTTGGGTAGTTGGACACGATTTGAAACCTGTTGGAACTCACGGTTCTTAAGGCGACATTTTTATACAGCACTAAATACTTTTATTTCGTGCAATGGTGAATGTATTAAGCTGTGGATAAACCTATTTCACAGTTTAACATGTAGGTTTTATTAAACACCCGGAAAAGCTTGTGATTAGCTTGAATCTCAAATGCTTCCAAGTTATTGGACTTGTCTACGTTTACCTACAACTTAACTCTATGCTTATCAATATCATAAATGGGTTCAATGAGCTAAATGGGCAACTTTTGCCCGCTATTTGTATCCACTTAAATTCAGCATTTAAATTGACAAGTTGGAAATCATCTGCTTGTCATCAGTTCCGAGTTAATTGAAGATTTAAATTTAATTGCACAAATATTTAAAGATGGCTCAGAGAAAAGGTGATCATACAGTGGGAATAAAAGCATCCGTGTCTTATTACCATTTGAAGCTAGCGATATTCATCAGTCTGCTCGCCTGGCCAATTTCATATCTGTACAACAATGGAATTGCCACAATCGACCAAACGGTAGTGACCAATCTCTAAACTTTATCTTGCACATAATTTTTCAAGAAATATAAAAAGATGACGTGTTTCTTTTTGATGACTCCATTCTGATTAGAGGAGACACCCACCTTCATCATCACTTCCTACATACGAACATTCACTGTTTAGACTATCAGTCAAAAATATGATAATGATGAGGTGGAGTAGACTGGAGATGCGTGCATACCACTTTTCCCACACATCCTCCTTTCTCCTTGATAAAAATATATCGCTCTAGTCAAACAGAAGCGTGTAAATGGACAGGAAAAGGTTCCATTAAGATCAGGGCACATCTGCTCCATGAATTTCACTGGAGATAGAAGCGCCTTCCCAATACTTTCCCTTTTAGTCACGCAGTGAAAATTCATAGATTGTGATTATTTAATCAATCCAATCTTGCCGTAGAGAATATTTTATCGTGTAGGAATAGCTGCAAGGTTATTTCAATTTTTCAACTTCGGTTGGTCTAATCGGTTATTTTTGTTCTTGAAATAGGCGCGGCCCTTTTGGATGATGACCTCCGGCTTCGTAATTTTGGGGTTAGTGGTCGCCATTGTAGCGAAATTTAGTTACACTAATGATTGGGTTTACTACGGTAAGTCTGATTTCCTCTGGCAGTTTAATGAATGCCCTACATACTTAAAATGTTTTTGTAAGCTTTTCTACAAACTAAATGATTTTCATAATCCAAATATTTTATGCTTACATTTTCAAAGGGGCCGTCCTTTTTGCTTTTACTGCGGTAATCGATGTGATTATCACTCTCGAGTTTAATGGACTGATTCACAATTTCATGTCGGAATATCTAAAGCTTGGTGAGCCTTACTTGGCCAGCTCATGGGGTTCAGGTGAGGAAAAGCAGATGGAATACTTTGCTCATTTGCGATAATAATAGAGAGAAAGTAAAAGCTCGAGGCTTTCGATAAAGTTGCATGTCCGAGAATACTTCATATTATGCGATATGAGTGAGCTAAAAACTTATAAAGTGAGTAGAAAATAAGAGATTTTTATTGGGATATAGCAATCGCCTTATTTGATGGGATTGGCTTCTACTCCATGTATCTCCTATTGGTTCATTTTATCTCTAATGGGTTTGAACAAATTAGCATTTTTATTACGAGGATAATTAAAATAAGTTACGAAAATGATTTATCCAATTTTCTTAGGAAAAGCTGGAGATCACTTGGAATCTATTATGGCTCAGGGATAATTAATTCAATGATTGTTCTCGTGCTAGGCATCTTTGTGGGGAAGCACTCGCCTACATTCTGCTCATTTTTGAATGTGCCATACGTTATCTTCCCGATAGTAACAGTGATAAGGTTTGTGAAAATTTTAATGTGTGTTTAGACAAGTTGAATAATAGCGCTAATACTCCGCAGAGCACTTAATTGGGAGAAAAGACCAAGTTGGACATCTTCCAAGCAGGGATTATTGCTAAAATTTGCTGATTTATTGATTGCAGTTTGCTTAGCACTTTCTGTAGTAATTACAGTTGGGAAAGGAGTTGTAAGATTTTAATTAAGCTATTCAAAGTGGGAGAAATTAATTAAACTTTGTTTCAGCTTGCCCTAGCTGATGAGAAATTGGGGATTGATTACCTTCAGATTTTAAGACACGAGCCATCCTTCATATTGGATGATCCTGCTCGCTTTTCAGAAATTCAAGCAGTTGTCTACCTATTCTACATAGTTCCGATACAAATTATCTCTCTGGTCCTACTACTTTCCAATAGCTTACCTTCATATTTGTGGGAGTTGAGCTTAGTTCATGCTGGAATTATGATCCAGGTTTATTAGCTTCTTATCTGATTGGGTGAAAATTTATAGATTTTTACATACTAATTTTTCCTATTTTAGGCTCAATTTTCAGTAATTGTTACAGCTCTAGATCCTCAAACGCCGGAAGCATTAAAGTCTGATTGGAGTGATGGCTACTTTTGGACTTACAACTTGTTCTTACTCATTGTGCCCCATGTGGTACTTCTAAGGTTGATGCTTCAACACCAACGAGATAAAAAGCAAAAGAGAAAGTAAAATGCTCAAACGCACGGGATAAAGTATTATGGCACTCTATTGCCGATTTATTGTCTTGAATTGATCATTTCACATGAATAAAGCTATGCAGTGATATTCTTAAAGCGAAAAATGGCGAATGTATATGAAAATTAAAAGCGTAATTTAAAATCTAAAATTCTGGCGATGTCGTTATATCTTGAACTTTCGCCTTTTGAAAACTAGGTCGGCTTAGGTGGCCGTGCACCAAATATGGATGATCCTACCCTGACGTTCGTGCTACCTTGAATGATCTGCAAAAGAAGTCAGAGTTTATTACATTAGTTATGTTAAACTTGGATTAATAGTTTCCCAAAATTGATATTTACTGCGTCTTCATAATCCGCCGACATTCCCATAGAAAGCTCAACGCTTTTCCTCTCCAGGCCTAGTTCCTTACATAACTTCTCCCGTACATCAAATAATGTCTAAAACGAAAACCAAATGAGATATTCACGTTGAAAGTTTTAGTTTTCAAACAGTTAACATTTTACATAACGCTTCAAATGTATTCACCTGGAAATCTTTATTAACTTCATTCTCGCCAGTACTCTGCTCCCACGAACCAATTGTCATCAGTCCTTTCAGTCGCAATTGTTTGCACTCGTCGATGATATATTTGGCAAGAGAAATGCCGGCATCCGGTTCTACTCCACTTTTAGCTGAAGAGCAAATTATGAAAGATTTTAAAAAGCTATCACCAATCACATTTACTAACTTTTCATTCTAACTTACAGTCTTCCCCACTAGTATTAACTTGAACCATGACATTTAACGGATCTTTGATTTCTCTCCTAGCCAACCCATCATTCACAGTCTTCGCTAAAGCTTCCGAGTCTATCGTCTCAATCATATACAGTTTCCCCGCAGCTTGAAGTAACTTCGATACTTTGTTCTTTTGGAGGTGACCGATAAAATGGAATTTCATATTGGGACAATCTGCTATCTACATACAAAATCAAATCAACAACCACAATTAAATTTACAAGGCAAATCCATCCACACCCCCTTCATACGCCTTGACCAAGTGGTCCACAGTTTTCAATTTAGAAACAGCTACTAACCGTGGACTTTCACACAATTCTTGCAACTCCTGCAAAATTTTCAAGACAATTAAGTCATATCATTAAGCCCCTGTTATCCTGTTATCATGTCAAATGTCAATCTCTTGCCTCACCGGAGTTCTCTTTGTGCAAGCGGCCGCAATCCGCTCCCGTATCAACTTGACATTTTCCGGAATCCCAGCCAACTCCGCCATCTTAACTGCAACACTAATTGTCCTCCTATACTTGCTCATTCACACCAATCACCAATTACAAATCTAAAAAAGTAAAAAATTCATTAATTGGTTTCTTTAAATCTTGCTCAGATCTTTACGCTTGTCACTTAATAATTATGTCATTACTTGACTTTCTGCTGCTGATCACATCAACTAAAATAACCTTGATAACTTTCTCCACTTATTTCTCTGGAGAAGGAAAAGTGATGGAAAATCTCCTTCTTGATTTCAACTTGGCTTGGTTCGCGCCACTTTCCTCACGTGACTTTCGACCCCAGCCCAGACCGGCCCCACTTGATTCCTTTCTTTAGCTAAGAAATGAAGAGGACTCAAACACTCGAACACTTTTCACCACCGACCACAATTAATTAGTGTAATTAAAGTTAATGAGTGATCAGTGCAAGTTGCAATTAAAGTACTAACCAACTCATGAGTGATGGGAGGGGTCCTAAACTAGGAGAGAAAATGCCTTGAAGAGATAACCACCATCATTCATCATTCCTCCACTTCTACTTAATTCCCAATTAACTTTTACTAATGACAAAGTTAGCTCCTCTCTTTCTAAAGCTACCTTAGCAAAGGAGAAATTATTTAGTACCTTCCAAGACGAAGAAAAAAACTGGAGAATTAGAATGGGGCAAAAGTATGATTAATCAGCAGTTTTTACGAATGTTTTGAAATGATTAGGGCGTTACCTTTTAGATAATTAGCAGTTACGATTCAATGGCCAGCTAAAACTGCAACGCAGATTATTTCAACTGCGGCCGTTGCAGTTCATTTTGACTGCTCATCACTTCTCATTAACACAGGGTTGAATGACAGTTTCAAGTCAAAGCAGTCAGATTTGACTGCATTTCATAAAACTGCTTAAAACACCTGGTTGCATGCATCGTATGCCAAATCCAATACCACCATTGGATTCTACGTGTTCGATTTGGTATATAGCCATAAATGCAACCTATTAGCTCAACGGTATCCGGCAATACAAAGAAATAAAGTTTGTAAATGCAAATTCTAACACGATTTGCTTGCTTTCTCTTTGACCTATGGCAGCATTTAGACTGCCATACATTTACAATTAATGGCTTCTGACCGCAGTTGAAATAATCTGCGTTGCAGTTAACGCTGGCCATTGAGTCGTAACTG
>JAHZMU010002340.1:0-18471 GCA_027743725.1 Rambutsinella grinnellia | reverse complement strand
AAAACTTTTTTACAAGGGCCCCACATCCTTCACACAACGCTGCATTCACCTCTGACCCTTCTAGATCCACAGTAATGGACTGAGCTGGATGCTTACCCCCCGGTTCAGCTTTGGTCTCTCCCAACTCGATACGGTTCAACTGAAGATATTGAAGGAGGGTCCGAACCGAGTATAACTTCCATTTGATTTTGTTGGTTGGCTTAATTTTCGGAGGTGGTACCTTGCAAAACAGACAGTTACCGTTGTTCTCCAGATTTAACACTTCGCCTTCCATTTTCACCTTTAATTGGAACACTAAATTTCAATTGAAAAATTAAATTAATTGCACTTTTCCGAAACAATTTTGTTCAGGCTGAGCATCTACAAAATTGTGGCTGGATCAAAAATTCGCCATGCATGGGCTGTTTCTCATAATTCATAGCATCTTCATTTGTCCATCATTTGGCGTTGCAACTTGCACGTGTTTCAGAAAAACAAAGACATTCCATCATTTTATGCTTCATGTAAAGTGATTGATTGGCCCGAATGAATCATTCCTATCTCAATCACCATCTTCTACATTTTATGATCATTTGTTATTCGCCAAGCTCAAAAAGTTTGTGTAGAAATAATTTTGACACAATCTACTTTTAAGTAATCATTTTATTTCATGTAACTGAGCGTTTTCTTCCTTTTTGTATCACACAAAAATGCTTTGTAAATAGTATATTTTATGTTACAATTTCTGTAAAATCATTAACAAATAAAACTAATTTTGGACTCTTTGTTTCCCTCAATAAAAACTAAAGTCTGACGTTTTTTTTACAAGCTGCTATATATTTTGTATACCACAATGCAAAATATTTTATCAGGTCGATCCAGAACAACAAATTGAGAATATAATTAACTGGAAACAATAAATGGCTTGACCTTAAACTATTCTATTTACATACGAAGCAAAAACAGATTCTTACGTAATTAGCAACAATAACTATAAGTCTTCACCTTAAGGGTAGAGACAAAACTGGTTTTCTCAAGATAGTTCATACACAGTACAAAGGTCCTAAAGGTTTAAAGTTTTTCTGGTTACTTCACAAAAATCTAATTAATATGCACATTTAATAAAGGTACTATTTATTAATAATAATTACTTTATAACAAGTACATTATCTACACAATAATATTAACCTCTTGCATTGAATAAGCATCAATATATTAAAAATTTAATTATTCACTTGTAAATATATTTACAGAGCACGTAAATCGAAACTTAAATTGTTTAAATTTAACTATTTAATATTCAGAGCATGAAAACGACTAAAACAGTATCTGGACTAAAGCGCTAGTAGCCTTATAATATCTAGAAATAAGTAATAAAATTATATTCTCAATTAATTTGTAGGACACATCATTTCATACGCGTATTAAAAAGTCAGGTTTTTGTACACTGTATGAAATTAGTATTTTCTAACCCTTCTAATGGATCGGTAGCCATTCTTTATCCCTTCGGTAATTTTTGACATAAAGCCATTTGTAGTAGATAATACACATCTACTTACACCAATTAATACAACTAATATTACATCTATCAATTACTACTGTCCATCTCAGACCCTAAAAACTAATCAGTTTTGTAAATAGAGTTAACAAAAACTTACATGGCTGCATTTGTATTTTGTAATTAAAAATTGTTCGGCGATTTGCATGCAAGTTTTACCTATCCAGAGAGAGAACAATTCCCTTTCATCTTCTTAATAGTAGAATTAAAGTAAAACCTAGTTTCCATCAGAGCACAATAGTAAACCACATACGAACCCATACTAGTGACATTTTTTTAGCACAGTTTACATAAATATATTTTGTTACGCAGTACACAGTTCTCTTATAAGACTTTGATTACACTGACGGATCATTTACTTCGTTTTAGTCCTTAAGGCCAAACTGAAACATTCATAGCATCAAATTCTACTCCTACAAAAAATCTTATAACTGCCCTTTTAAATTCATTCTGGCCCTAATAATTACCAATTCGTATATACGAGTAGTTCTCAATTACAGAAAACATAAATGCTATTTGAACATCTGTCAATCCATTTCTTACATAGCATCATAATCTGTACGCCTTCGTTGGCGAATTAAACTATCATTTAAATCTAGTTGTAAATAAAGCCTACGTAAATCCTAACTGTTTCCAGTAAACTGCTTTCCATTTCACTTTTCCCATTTTCCAAACCATCTTATACTAATCCACTAAAGAGACAGTACACATATAAAATATTTTTCTCGCTAAATTAATTTTTACGAAGTTTGTCAAAAATATCTAATCTGTATCTTTGTTCTAGAGAACATTTAAAGAAACTATTATATAGCTGAACTTTGTTCAATGAACCCATTGTTGTCCAGCAGGACCTGCAACCATAGCTTGTTGGTGGTTGTTGAAAGCTGATGTTGTAGTTGGTGCAGCATTCGATGCATGATGGTGAATTAAGCTGGTAGGTGGTCCTCCTTGTTGTAAAGATCCTGATCCGGACACCATGTTTCCAAGCGTCATTGTTCCTATTTTAAAAACCTACAAGTTTAGTTTGAGTTTGAAACGTTTTCTACAACTACAAAGGAATGTCGTGGTCAAAGAGGTTACCTCCATTGTGAAGCTGAGAAATTGTAGAAGGTCCCGTCTGTGTAGTGACTACGTTGCCAATTGAAGATCCAAAGTTGAAATCAATATCCCCTCCAAGGTTCAATTCAGTCTGCAGCACTTCATCCACATCGCAATCAAACTGTCCTATTTCTATGTTGAAATCCAAATCACTCGAGGATGGGATGGACTGAAGTTTGGTGTCATGAAGTTGGCTATAATTCGGATAGTACTCCTGATGATCCTATTTTAAATCATAAATTACATTTTTATACCATTCCTGCAACAATTGTATAATTAAATTTTAAATAGAACAATTTTTTTACCCTTGGTTCAAGCTTAACATATCCAGAAGCACCATTTGCTCCCACGTTTTGGAATGATGAATTAGCTGTTACTGAATCAGAATTTTGAGCTGGCTGGAAATTCTGTTAAAATAATATCAGCATTATTTTTAAAGTACTCAAAAAGAAGAAGAGTCATCAATTTTCATGCAAATAAACTTTACCTGTAGTACAAAAGGAGTATTGTTGAACTCAGTGACAGGAACAGCCGAAGCTTGTCCCGCTCCAGGTAAGAAACAAGTGGCATCATTAAGTTTCATAGTGTTCGCAAGACTGCCAGCCAGTTGTTCCGCACCAAACCGGTCATTAGAATTTGTCAAGTTTGTAGAACCATACGAATTCGTATTTTGATAAGGAACATAATCAAGATTCCACGGGGACATTGGTGGGACCTGATTGTCATGAAGATCATGAAGATCTATCACTGGCTCATTCACACCAAGAATTGGACTGAGACGACCACATGAACTCGCATTCGAAGACGCCCTCGGGCGAAAGTCTGGGGAAAGTTGTGAGAAACTATGTAGTACCTGCAAACGAAAAAAGGAAGAGATATAATAAAAAACTAAATCTCATTAATCATTCATTTTTCCAGCTACAGCCATCCCGTTTCTCTCCATAAGCAGAGAGAGAAAGAGGCTTATTAGCACGAGAGAAAAACTCTTCTTAAAAACTTTTCTCTCTCCATGTATAATATGACAAAAACTATTACCGAAGGTGATTCATCATTGCCTGGAAAGACGTCAAGCCCCTCGCCAAGAGATGAACAGGGGCTTGGAGTATCCAAGACTGTAGTACCATTCTTCAAACAAGACAATAAATGACATTTTAGGATGACGGTCCGACACAACAATTTCGACTAATATTAATCGTTGCAAAAGAAAAGCATAAGCACAGAAGCCAATCCATAAAAATATAATGAATCTCCTCATTTCGCCCCTATACTTTCGCTCATCATCGGAATTCATTATTAACTTTCATCGACACTGCTTTTAAGATATGCATGTAACTTTTTAACATCTAAAAATCATGAATATTCAACATAATCCCTTTATAATCCAGACCACACAAGACGTAATTAATCACTAAAATGCTCTCTGAACTGTGCCCAACTAAATCGTGCAATCTTAATTTTATCCTAAATTACGAGCATACTACTACGCAGTTAGCAGATTGCCTTCTCGCTAGAGAGAAAAGAAAATGAATTTGATATCAACAGCTACTGCAATATTGACACCAAATGCGTGATATTCTCCCATCACCAAAGATAAACTCAACATGCATAAGCAGTTTATGATCCATTTATCATATCTCTGTGCACATTACCCTTTTAAGATTTACGTAAATTTCATCCTCATCCCACGTTCCACACAATACCATTCTTTACACAATCCACACATAAGCTAAGCCTCTCCTAATCTCATCATTACACATTAGGTTTTAGTATAAAATATCAATCTTGCCAAGGACAAACCTAAAACTATGATCCAAAAACCACCAAACTATTCCTAAATAATTCATCATAATTTTCCTTCTCATTATGTCGAGACAAGCTCCCGAATATCAGTATACAACTAGTAATCATCACGGGGTTCAAAGTTGTCACCAAAATTCGCCTTTCGTCATTAAGAAGGAATGACAAGAAAGTAATTAATTCATAATTCATGCATAGGATTTTAATAATCTGCGGAAGAGATTAATTATCACATTATCCTCTTATATCACTACGTCCTTAGTTGGGACAAAAGCTCGAATCAACATTCCACATCAAACCCCCACATCTTTATTAGGTCAAATTCTATAACTCTCTATAACAAGTTACTTTACCCTTTTGGTATACTGATGCTTAAATGTCTTTACTGAAGCAGAAACCCGTCTATGGATAGATAGAAGGGTATAGAAATCATTAGGAGTGGGAGCACAATAAGAGCTCTCCCTTTGTCTCCGTCGTCTGGATGCCAACCATGTCTCTTTCCCGATTGATTATAAATGGTGAAGTCACTTTGTTCGAATTTTGTGTGACATGCGATGGCATGGAATCAATTCAAGCTCATCTCATTAATATCTTATCATCCTTCTTCACCACAGAGTAAACTCTCTTATATTTCCTGGGATGAAGCCTTCTAATCAAAAATCATTATTCGCCTCGCTAAGCTGTGGTGATGTGATGGCAGATTCAGACCAGACCTTTCTCCCACACAAATAAACCACCGAAAATATATTTCACTTCGAACTTTGAACATGAATAATCTCACATTTTTATGCTCAAGAAAGCACCTCCTCCATTCAAAGACTTTTCCATATTCCATCTTCCCAGACAATGATTATGATACAATATGGTACAATATGTGTACCACCAGTTTTATATCAAATTACAAACTTTTTCACTTATAAAAACGTACAAGAAAGCATCTACCAAAGTAAACCATGCATTCATTATGGAAGGACAAGTGAGTGACACGCACGAACCGGAGACGAACAGCGAGAATACCTTAATGTGACATCGACTACTAAAGCTTCACACAAATTTCTCCTCAAATGAATGAGAAAACTGGTAATTCAGAAATGAATGGAGAAAACACTCTACTCATATGCTTTTCTTACTTTCGTATTTATTTATTAAAGCTTTCGCAGATCGCATTATACAAATTGTTCAAAAGAAAATGTTGACGAATCATCTTATGAATACGCAGTTACGTCTCCGCAATCTGTAATAATTGTATAATGGATTGTGAAAGTTTGTGGCATTTCCTTTCCCGGAATTGTACAGAAAAAACTCGCCAATCATTTTCTCCGAAGCAGAACAGAAAAAGAAATCTGCTACGTAGATGAAATCAGTATTGCAAATAGGGTCGTTAAATGAATCAAGACGTATAATAAAATACCTTTTGAGATTATCTCAGTTCTTGATAAGCATCGAATGATTACGTACAACTGATGATGCAACACTCTCACGAGCCCTTCCAAATCCAATTTAACTTCAAACAAACTAGACCGTATGATTTTTCCAATTAACTCAATATTTCATTAAAACTTTGTACACAAACTTTAATATTCTATAAAATTCTCTACTCATTACAAACTTTTATTCCCATCTTGCCCAATCCCTATCATTAGTTGTGTATTTGAGATAATCACAAAAATTACTATTTTCCACATGACAGCTTTCCCATATACTTCAGCTTGTCAAGCAGTACCTATTCCGCTGCGAGAAAAAAATCAGTCTTTTTATATAACACATCATACTACAATTTGTTATCATTTATTTCCTTTCACTCTTCAGAGGAATATCTTTTGTCCTGCTTTCTCTCCTTACAAGGAACACACGGTAAAAGCACTTAGCGCCTGGACTGGTTGGCATCAAAAACCTCTATTGTTACATCCTCAACAAAGATTATGACTTAACATCGAAATAAAACGCAAATCTGAAACGCAGCTACGTTTGATTATGCTCCAGTCGCCATTCATTTATAAGATTAGTATTAATATCTGTACAATATTTTTAAAATAAATAAATTCACTGTAGTCATTCATTTATTGCCCATAATTACGAATTCAACGCCATTTAATTTAATCCTTCTTTTGAGCGGGCTTCATACTAGTTTAGGTTTTTTAAACAGCATGTAGCAGAGTTACAAAAATGAAAATGCCGAGCTTATCACAAATGGTCAGGAATGTTTCATGACGCATTTTACACATCCTAATCAACATTTAATTCTATCCTAATTCTGGCTTCGAAAAAAAGTCTTGAAAAGTATTCGTGAGTGACTTCTTTTTGCAGTGAGACATGAGGAGAAAGAAGTACGCAAAGAATGTGAATTCCTTTTTGATTTGCTGATGATTCTTTATAATACGTATCTAGTAGTATAGTAAATAAAATGTGAGGAAGACGAGCACACTTTCTTTTCTCCTTTCTTCCTCCATACCCCGAAAGTATGATCTCTTCTCTGACTTTCTTTTCTTGATCATTTTTTGTAAATTTGATGTTTTGACAAATGTAACAAATTTAATGTGCAAAAAATATTATGAATGAGTCTATCCCTTTCTCTTAAGATCTTTAGTCTGCAATGGAGGCTTGGCGGACGGAAGATTGATTATCTCTAAAGTCGTCGCCCTTTCTGTCTGAAAATTGTAGACAGTTTTTGGTAGTGAAAGCCTCGAATGAAAACGAAATGTGTTTTGATATCAAGACCCGGTTACCACTTCAGCTTACGTTTCAAACGTAAAAACTCTTCCAAACTTCTTTTCCGCTTCAATTCAACCCGTCTTGATGATGACTAGGATGATCATCGTGAAGAGTGATAATATAATGCATTTGGATACAATGTATATTATGATGAGAAATGGATTTCTCTTTTAGCTCTTTACTTGTCTTGACAAAAAAATCATATTGATCTACTCTTTTTTCCTCCTGTCTTGTCTACGATTAACCATATCTCTTCCCTTTTTCTTCAATTCAATAACAAATGTATTGTACTAGAGTAGTTACGTGAAGCTAAGGAAAAGCTGCATAAGGTAGCCATTCTCAAAATATCCACATCCATTTCAAGGTTGTCAGTCATACCGATTCTGACTGATCAGAACAAAGAGAGGAGAAAGCAAAGTGAGGAATCTCTTTTATTCAGGTAAAACTTTCTCCAACTAAAAGCTACTTTCTATTTCCTTTCTCTAATGGTTTACTTTCATTTTTATAGGTAAGCTGTCTGATCACGGAACAATGTGAAGAATTTTTTACAGATTTTAAAGAGCTTTTGAAAAATGTATTCCATTAAAACAAAATGCTTGATTAACGAGTTCGCAAAGACAACAAATTTGCGGGAAAATGAGCCATATCCGTGTGCTAAAATGGAGAAGCTGGTGATTAATTATAATGATTGTTTGGAGAAGAATCTGAATGACAGGTAAAGTAATACTTTGTAATAAGTACAGAGAAACTAATACCCAACATATTCTTTTAGTGAAAATAATGCAAATGGAAAAATTGCCTGAATTTCTGTATGCCACGAGCCTACCACAAAACTTAACCAAATACTTGTACTTCTTTCCTATAGCTCGTGTCAATGTTGAAAGCAGATGTTTTCAATATTTCTCATTTACCGGAACCAGGTTGAAAGGGTTGAAACACATTTTCTAATCATCCATATCATCATTTCCCTACTTTATGCTTGTAAACAAAACTTTTTTCTCGAAATGATTAATTCCATTCTAATAGAAAACTTCAGAAAGAAAAAAATCCGCGTCCCACTCGTAAAAGTCCAACTGGGAGCGCTTTCATCAACCGTAAAAAACAATTCAGATGAATATTACCTAATTTCAATGATTCCTTTGTGAATTGTATCATTTGTTCCTCCCTCACGAGTATTTAGAAGTTTTCCACAATTTTCAAAAAGCTCGAAAACCCTTTCATTTTTCTCATTTCCAGCATATGAACTAAACCGACTTTTATGAGTGACCTTTTTCTATATCAAATGATATAAAGAAATATAACAGCTGCCTCGATACTCCTGAATGTTTTGAGAAAAAACATGCATATTACGTATATGTCACACATCATAATCATAAAAGCATTCCATTCATCTGCTTTCTCATCCAGATGATTATAATGATGCTTGCATGTGATTTTCAGATTGAAAATGTATAGATTTTCCAACTGAATTCAGTCACTCTTTGCCAAAGGTAATGTATACCAATGCCGGGGCAAGCTGACAACAATAAAGTTACAATTATATCTGTGTAAAATATCGAACGTAACACACTCCCACATTAACATTTCATGAAATCATAATGAGTAGAAACTACGCAATCTTTAGGTACCTATTTGGTTATAAATGTTGCATCTGTACATTTCTCATCATTTGAAAAGAAAGGATTTTGTTTGACCTTTTCTTTCAGCAGTTGCTCTTACTTTCTGGTAGAAGTGGTGGGGTGGCGACTACGTTTGTATATAATAAATTGAGAGTGAATCACTGAGGTGAGCTGGCATTATTGCAACATATCTGATTTTTAAGTGAGATTGCTTAACTAATTCCAGGTTTTCATACCAAAAGCTTTAAGAATTAATTATCCCATACCTAAAAAAACTCAAAGGTTAAAGTCAAATCTAGTTAAACTCTGCTAATGTTACACATAATTGACTCCAGTTTCTCAACTTTTTTACAAGTAATTATCTTCCATCGAGCCCATAATTAAAATGATTGTCGGAAAATGCCTATCAAGTTTATAAATTAATCATACCTCCTACGCAATCGTAGATAATTACTAGTTGATAATTTATTAGCATTTTTAGAGACTTCACAAGGTCTTATTATCCACTTGCTCTGATTACTTTTATCATTAAGCCAAAGAATCCGTGTGATAATGCTTTACATGAAATTCCAAGGACACCTTTTGTCTCACTGGAATCCATCACCCATCGTCTCTTATGCTAACGAAAAGATTAAAATAGGATGACGCAGCCTATCAACCCATCCCATCTTACGCACTCACAATGCGTGAGTGACTGTCCTTCAAATAAATTCTCTACTTTTCCCCAAAGTCTCAGCCACCACGATGCAGTCACTAATTCATGTCTCAAAGTCTAAAATGCCACAGTAAATTGTTCGTAGCGTAAATCTTTACGCTTCCTTTTATATCATCGGGGTTCAATACTTCTTTTGTTCCTCGTCTTAATAATGTACCATTGAAAATTGAAACGAAGGGAAATCCTCCTCCCTTTTCGTACAATGCTGTTGTAAAATCTCTTACATTCCCAAACCGCAAAGTTACAATAGGGAAAAGCGTAAGAAAACAATTGCAATACTTACAATAATTGAGCTTAATTGATTTCATTGCACTAATATGGATTATCTAAACAAGTTGGAGTTGCTATTTTTAGCATTAAAAATGATAATTTTAGCTGGTTAAAATTTCTACATTTTAACAATAATTTTGTCTCGAGCGGAAATGGATAAAGCCCCAAAAAGTACAGCTAACAAGTTTCATCCACTATTCCCCGCATGACAGCACGAACAGCGTAAATTATAAAGAGTAGTGGAAACGCGTGGTTAAAAATAGCCATTTTCAAGGAGAAACGAACGTTTTCAAGGAAAAGTAAAACTTTTGAACTGCGATATGACCATTGTATACATTTATATTTAATGGTTGAGTAGTTCGTGTTAGATAATATGACTCACACAGAACGGATTCATACTAACGATTTGTCTAAAAGGCGACAGACTAAAATTTTCAAGCACCCATGGGGCGTGTGAGAGGAGATGGATGGATGATGGATGAAATGTGATAGGAAAAAGGAGGATTATCACCATCAGGTATATTTTATAAACTCTTTTGAATACCCCCAGATTATTTTTATGCAGACAATACCAGAGGATATACCATTAATTAAATTAGGATAATATTTACGAAAAAAAACTATGAAATACCTACTCAATTATACCGTGCAGGAATGACAGATATTTTGTAAATATTTCTTTATAAAAGCCTACTCGTTTCCAGTTTCCCTTCTCAAATTGGATGAAAGTCATTAGATTTAAAAATAAAACATTGTATCTTCCAGAATTTCATAATACACGCCTCCACATTCTAATTCCGAGGCAGGTGCACCTTCAATTTTGACAAACTAAGTTACTTCCTGATTCCACGACGTATGATTGATGTCTTAAATTTCCTCTATCAATTTTCTGGATAGTCGAGAAATCTATCGCATCGACATAATTTAAATTAATAAGCCCTTAAAGCTATCTCAATTCAGTAAGCGAGACCAACCGTTTATCACATTACACAATAAGTGACACTGATGAGCCTCGACAAACTGAACTAACTCTGTTCCCATTCATAAGTTAATACTTAATGAGACAATATTCAATTACGTAAAATGTCAAACCGTTTAAAGCTGTCACGTCCATCTTATTCCAGAACGTGACACAGAAGGGGAGAGACATGGAGAAAAGAGAGCATCAAAAAAAAAGTGAGTTGGGGTGGAGTGGAGAAGAAAAAGAAGTAACATTCTCAACATTTTTTATAATTCCTCCTCCCATAAATTCATGTCCTACTTAACTCTTAATATACTCTGACGTAATGATTTTTTTGCGCTCTCACTTTGAACCCTCGACTTGGAAAGCTTAACCTCTTACTTAGAATGACAGGCAGAGGACGAAAAGGATAAAGTCACGAATTTCAATCACTTTTCTTCTAACAATCGTTTTCCAATTACTTTCCAATTAGTATACGTTTCTTATGGCATCACTTATTCTTGATATATTGACAGACGTGATAAGTGAAAAAGAATCGGAGCTATATTACCTGGAAAGGAGTGAATTTTAAGTAGCTTTTAATACATCACATTACCCCGATACTACCTTTTTCTATTTAAAGAAATTCTTAGAAGTACTCGCTCTCATTTATCCAATTTGAAAATTATTCCACTTCGTACCTTTCTCCTTTTCCCATAATGATCATGTCAAGTCATATATTTCTTACAATTTTCTAGCTTTTCCTCTTCTCTGTGAATAAAAACTACCATTTTTTACTTCAAGAAAAAGAAAGAAATTACAAATTTAGTTACACTTCGGCTCCAGCCTTCTCCCATCAAATAGAAAATTAAGTGTTTGCCAAAGTACCGGTGCAACGTCCCAGTAAAAGCCGCCTTTCACCGGCAACATAAAAAAGGAAAGTTAGCAAATTAATGGAAAAATGTCGTTATGTTCACATGAAAGGACAAGTAAGATTGGTAATAAGATGTCAGGAGAGAGACTAACTCTTGTATAATAGCCTTCTAGTTGGCTTCCCATTTCCAACCAAGCAACAGGACAGAATACATATGTAACTTGGTATCATCAATATCATCACATAAACTTTGAGCTTCTATCTAGTAAGCCATCCCTTCCAGGAAAATATCAAGGGAAAGACCGAGGACATATATCTTTATCACACTTACAGAATGAAAAGGCACTTTTCACTGTGAACTCATGTGAAATCACTTGAAAGGGAGTTGCTCACTCATTTCCCTTTAGTTGGTTCAATGACTGTGATATACGCATAAAGGAAGTAATGTTTTAGAGAAAAGTTTACCGGTTCTACAAGACGAGTGGGAGTAGAGAGTAAAACTTAAAATTTCATTAGTAAAGTTGAAGCAGGTTATGAGGAAGGGAGAATCTAAATGAAATGCATTTAAAGTCAATTAGCAAACTGAAGGACATTAGATAAAATCATTGCAAAGGGTCGTTGAGTCAGACCACTTTGCTTAGCGCGCGGAATGCGATAATGAAATGAGTTAGGTGGTGCCGTAAGGACTGGACTGGATGGATTGGTGATGATGATAATAGAGAAGTAAAACTTTTTACGTGATATTCTCGACTAATTTAATGATTGAAATATGCCCCTCATTCAAGCTAATAGGAGATTGCCACTGAGCTTTAGGCATAATTGGATGATGTGGATAATAATTTACAATTAAGATGAATATATAATTTTGTCACACCCACACGAGACTATCTAACGAGTTACTTTAGGAGATTGAGATCAGACGATCTCTAAAAGCGGCCCATTAATAAATTGCTAACCATAAATTTAGTCTGGTAATAATATATTTCATTGGAATTAACTAACTATTATAAGTTCTAACAAATTCATTTTCTCAATAATTCAAGCTTTAACAGTGAAATTGTTAAGGGCGGAGGTGGCTCTTGTGAATTACCACATTCATTGTGATTTCTAATTATAGAAAATTTCCATTAAGGACATGTACGAGGATAATCTTGTTAAACTAAATTAGATTGGAGTTGATATACGAGGTCTAATTAAATGATTTAGATGAGCGTAAAACGCTCTCTGTATTCATTCCTTTGGAAAAATCATTTCCTCTGAACTTTTCCCATATTGGTGTCTAAAAGATTGAAAATGGGGTGCGAGTATAAAGTTTCATCACCTTTTCGTCTCTTCCTCACGAAAATCACAGACGGAATGCTTTTGAGAGAGGGGACAGGGAACTCACGAAGCATGATTTCAATTAAAAGAGTAGTCCATTTCCCAACTTTAATTCGGATAAAACAAAAGGAAGAAAATTCACCAAAGGGGGAAGGAGGGTTGGATCCGGGTAACTTATCTAATTAAATAATTATCACCATTCAATTGTCACTTATACGATTAAGGGGAAATGGATACTTGAAAATTTCCAACTTGTCTCATACCAAAGTCATTAAAAGAAGGCACAATCCTCAGCCCCTAATGCCCACTTATAAAAACTGGCTGGGAAAGTCTAAATCGTAATGAATGACTTGGAGTTTCTGGGATGTAGTGAATATTCTAAAATCAGTTGAATTAATGCCAACTCAATGATATGCTTCTCTGAATAAAATAGTACTCGTTGAACGTACCACTTTCATTCATTTTGTGTCCGGGATTATAAAGATTGCGATTACGCTTGTTAATCTGATAATGCTAAACATCAGCTGAATATGTTGTCACTGAACACCTCATCGGAAATGTCCCAAAGTTCCCATCTCAATAATCTTTCTAGAGCAAAGCTATTTTTATGAAAACAACGCAGTTCAACCTTCATTTTAAATAATTTTCGTTGTACAGAGTAAAAATAAAACAAAACATTTCCCCAGTTGTTAACACAAGTTGGAGAAAAAACTTGAAGTAAATATTTATGTAATGCCTACAAGTTCTTGAGAACCCATTTCTGTGTAAGTACATCTTTTATATAAATTACACTACTGGCACCAATAAACCAAATACCTAGTTCCGAGAATTTCTCAGCGAACCAGAATTTTTAATCCTAGACTTTTGGGCCAAGAAGCAGCGCTTTTCAATGCAATTCATCTCTGTTCTGTTTGATTATACAATTCGAACATTTTACAAGACAATATCAACAGGGAATCCCAATGTGGAGCTGGCTGTGACCGGATGTGACTTGATAAGAATTAAGTGGCGAAATATGTAGTTAAGCATTGATCCATAGACCAGGAGTCGTGGCAAATCTCCAAATAATGCGATGAGGGGACAACAAGTGTAATTATAAGTCTGGTACAACTTAGATAACCGCGTTGGCAATATTACAATGATGTCACTCTACAGAAAATAAGCTTATTTCAATTACGCTTTAAGCCCGCAAATTACAAAGCAGGAAGATCATTCGACCGAACACAAAACATAATTAAGTGAAAATAAAAAGGAATTGCAACGTTTGAATTCAATTAATTACCTGTAAAGTAATAATAATTGCTCCATAATAGTATTTTGCTTACTCTACTGTAAAACTTGGTAATTGTCAATTGTTCATCGTAAACATCTAATTACTAAATTACACTGTTAGCCAAGCAATGAGTTGACAGGACAAATTGGAAGCGGAAACTGTTACAGTCACATAAATATAATCTAATAGACAGTTTTGTTGCATGATACAGTAATCAGTGGATTTTTTGCTCGCTCGCTCCATTTTTGATGGCAAATGACCTTCACCATATCACATCAGACTTGTTTAATGTTCTCCTTGAACTTGCTCAATGACTAGTTCATCTTCAATGTAGGATAAAGTAGTATAATTTAAACTGCAGTATACGATGTAATATAATTGCCGGCAAGAATATAAAACTCGGCATTGGTTGCGTGCATCGCACATTACAATTTTTACGATTTGTGGTTAACCAGAACAACTTATATGCAAACCCTAATTTTCCGTAAATGCTTTCATAAAGTAGCAAAAAAATTATGCTCTCTAAAGTTTACATTTTCCATCAACTCAAATAATTTATCTTGTAAACCAAATCCAATAAATCTGCAATCTTGTTTCAGTTAGTGCCAACTTGGCCAGATATCCGACAGTTTAAATTATTTCTTCAGTTTTCCTCCTACACTTTACCCTTTCATTCATAATAATTTGCTTCATTAGGACAAATTATGGTGGAACTATAATTGCATGAAATTCAAACCAGAACACTCCCATATCTCACAGCGGATCATTCAAGATAACAAAGCGACTTTTTTCGACATAAAATGGGAATTATCAGTTGCTAAATCAGCATATAGGTAAACTTCAAACAGCAACAAAATGTTAATGCGATACGTGGCATGTTATAATTACAAGCTATATTCAATAGCCTAGTCATGAATTGTCTAGTTTTATTATTCCAGAAAATCTCAATTTTCACATGAAATGACCTTGTGCGGTTCTCAATGCTAAAAACGCAACAAAATTTACAAACATATCAGATGCACACAAAAACAATCCAGCTGTCGCATGTTAGAATGATAAGCTATCGCTATCACTTATAAATTTTTCTCTCTTGCTGGAAACCACGATCCAGCTTTGCACAATCTATTTATTAATTATGCAAAACAACTTCATCATGATTGGAAATTCAATATTGTTAGTAAACAAACTATTGTATATCGATATAACAAATTATTGGGTATAAATTTCGGAAAGAATGCACTATTTATAAATTGCACCTAATAAATTACTTCGGAATGACTCATGAACGACAATAGAACGACTTTCGCATTTTTGCAACCTTGTCAAATTAAAATTGTGGTCACATCATATCAATAAATGTTGCAAGTTGACTTTGTCAGGTGGCTTTATGCAGATGGTAATGTTTATTTTGTCATTTGCTTGCGAGTTATATCCAGTGAATTAATTGATAAAGCTTCGCCGGTGTCATCTATTCCGTCAAAAACATTGCTCTAAATGCGAAGCAACCTGCATGACATATTGCAGTTTAAATGCGCAGGTTGAAATGTTGCTCATTGTCAAAAGGACAATTCTATACGAACTATAAGCAATTACTTAATATTTATAATACTCATCAAAACCACATCCAGTTTTTATTACTACATATTGTACATCAGCTTTACCAAATATCAATCTTCTTGACAAGAGTGATGTGCAGTTTCTATTATCAGGTGGACTCTATAGCTCTGGTAAACGTCAGGGATATGTACATATAGGAAAAATACCAGGATGATTTATGTTCAGTCGAACAGCGACTGGAGCAGTGAACTTTTTCTGGATGAAACATCATCGTTTGTCGTCGTCATCATTATCAAAAGAGTCATCAAACTAGAAAATACGCGAATTATTGATAGTTTATGCTAGACACGGAGAAAGAGATGTGAATATGAAGATCAAACAGAATACAAGGCGGTTACATCTGAAAAGACAGGAGCACCCATATATCAGCCAACATTATCAAATTCCAATTAGACATGTCGTTATAAACTCATCCCACCCGTTATATAATTACATGCAGGCTTTGCATCTAATATTGCTGATGGTTCATCCATTTTCAAATTATCATGACTATTGTACACAAGAGCAAGTTCATTTCCCTCTCATGAATTATAAAAGAACTTTCACCTTTCCAGCAAATGAAAGAAAGTATCTCATATATTATTAGAAACCACACACACGCCCTGCCCTAACGTCACAATCATAAACCCAAAATTATGTTGGAATATCAGCCCAAAAGAATTATGCAAGGTTAGGGAACGAGAGCTTTTCTTAATAGGTATTCCTGATTATAAATAGTAGCCACGTAAAGAGCACAACTTATCCTTTTATTAAACAAGGTTGTGATCGCGAATAATCTCTGCGGGCTGGAAGTATCAACCTGATTAAATGTATTCAGGCAGCTCCTACACCCACGCAAGTAAAATTTCGTATTTAGCACGTATGCGCGATACTGAATAGAATGCAGATGCTCTTCTCGTAAAAGAGGCAACTGCTTCAAATTCATCTCAAATTATAGCGGGGATCACAGACTCTTGATCCATCATAATCTATAATGAAGTGGACAATTTCCCACAATTTCAAATATAATATTATATAAATAAATTTGCAAGTTTCCGGAGAATATAACCAAATAAAATTAGATTAAGTCATTCAAGAGAACCTATTAGATCTATCCAATAGTGAAATATGACAAGTCTTAAGATTCTACTGGCCTACAGCTATTGCCACATTAATTCACAGAATTCTTATGCCAATCCCAAAGGTACAACCTTGACTGGAGGCTTGAAGGAAGAAATCATTTCAATTCAGCTAACCATCTATTCACACTCTCCTTTGTGTGAAATAAACTAGGCGCTGGAAAGATGGTTTGGGTCTCAAATCTTCCATATAGCAACGACAGACTTAAGCTCACAGCTCACATTCTACTCTCTTCACATTTTATTCTTCACCACCGCCTTCCTTTGTAGGATTGCTGAATGCATTCATGTATGCTAATGAGCAAAGTTACACACAATAGCACACGATCCATGAAAATAAATTTGCTTATGGATATAGCATCATATATTTCTCCATCACTTCTTTCCACCACCACATAACATATAATTGCATTGTCAGAATATTTCGGAGGAAGTATTTCACTCAAGCGTTATATTATTTTATTGCGAATCTACTGAATCTCCTACTTTTATGATATTTCTCTGAGGTACACATATAAATGCACATTATTATTACTATTATTATAGTCATTTTCCTCAAAAGAGAGAGCATGAAACCAACCGAGATCTGAAGTTACTACCATCCGTAAAATATGTGCAGAGAAAAGATTCCATATCGTCATATCAGAGCACTTGATTAAAAAGGTGCAGACTAGTTTTGGAATACGTATCGTTATTATTTGTCATATAAAAATCCCCCATCTTACATTTACTTTCACCAAATTGATAGTAAAAGTCTTTTTCTATGAAACAAAAGTGAGGACAAAATTAATTAAAGTAATTGATTATAATCTTGTAAAACACGTACGTGAAGAAAGTATTTTAAACGCGTGTAATAGGTTACGCTGAAAATAGACGGTGTAGACCACGATGGCTGTGTGGGTTTGAGATAAATCACACCTCACCTTACAATGACCTACAATACTGGTCATGAGTAAAAGGTCTGGGAGAGTTGTAGACCTTGTGCGGTAGCATTTTCCAGGAGCATTCTTATCACCATCATATGATGAGTGCAGAAATCTTTTATGCATTAGTGGCTCCATCATAATCACTATTATATTGACAAGAGAACGTTTTGCAACTACATGTGTTCTCATATTGCTATTTACTAGCCTACGGGTTTCACCTTGCCAAAGTTTTTTGCGCGTAGTTGAACCGACAAGAGCAGGAACATCCACTCCATCATCACACCAATGGAGAGAGCATATGGTAATGTTTATCAAGTTGGGGATATTAATGCTGATTTCACATGATATTGCTACTGACAATAGAAAATGAGTTTTGCCATGCACAATACCACCGGGTCGGAGGAATTTGCCCGATTGATGTTCCACATGAGGCATTCATGCGCGTTTCCAATACCAAAACCACAACTGTAGAAAGTAGTGTTGCAAGTAAAACATGTTTTAAATATTTACACTCTCTCCGTTAACACTCCCGCTCATGCCAAGAGAGAATGGAATAAGCTATACAATATCAAGTTATTCTGCACACTCCTCTTCGCTTTTCAGAGTGTTAAAAATGTTGCAAAATTCCAAGAAGCTAATGAATCTGTTTTGCATA